>ML119834.1:29350-105170 GCA_003788565.2 Ascobolus immersus RN42
CTGCTCCACCCCCCAAACCCGCCAAATCCACCGCGGCCTCCTCGAAACCGAAGAACTCGTCGCCAACGCCCTCTCCCACCTCCACACCCACGGCCGCTCCTCCTCCATCTTCAAAAAATACTTCGGCGACTCCCCCACCGCCGAACCAATCGGCTGGTTCAGCCGCATCCTCTACGCCGCCAAACCCGGCGCGCTCCTACGCTGCGACGATCCCGACGGAAACTGGTTCGCTTTGCCCCCCCCCTTCGATCCCAATTCCCTACATGCTAACCCCCTCCCGCAGTGCCAACGACCCCACCTGGGCCGGCCACCACCGCGGCTCCAACGCAACCGAAGAAACCGTAATCTGTCCCCCCTCGTACACCCTCCGCCTCCCGCTCTCCAAATTCTGTGATGGCACCACCGTCGCGGGGAACAAGACCAATATCTTTTGGGCGTCGGACCTGTTGCACCGCTTGCTGCACGTGCCGGGGGTGAGTGAAGAGGCGGTGCTGCATTATAGCGATGGATATCAGGAGGTGCTGGATTGGGCGGCGAGCAAGAATGAGACGGTGAGGGGGCTGAGGACGAGGAATAGTGATGGGGTTATTTATTTTGCGTTGGAGGCTTATGCGGAGAGTGTTGTGCCTGGTGGGGGATGCGTAGGGGAGGTGGTGGGGAAGGGGGAGGTGGTGAAGGTGGAGGATAAGAAGGAGGATAAAAAGGATGGGAAGGTGGAGGAGGAGGAGAAGGATTGTCATAGTCATGATGATGGGACGGTGCATTGTGTTTAGAGCTTGGGTAGATTACGTATTGGCTGAGGTGGAGGATGTAATAGTAATGCATTGGTTCTACAGTGTTTACTTGCTCGTGTTGTCCTGATCGGTGCTGTTGGTAGTGCACTAATCTCTTTGGCTCGTAGAATTCTGTCGATCTAGGTGTATGCTCGTGAAAGGAAACGAGAACTGATCGATCCTGAATTGCTTCGCTCGTGAGTCTTGCGTGGGCTACGGAAGATTCTAACAAGTGCTTTCTTGATGATAGATCGGATATCGTGCACACCACTTAGCACCTCGTCGTCTCCGGTCCTTCACGCGTGTATGTGGGTCGATACTTCTTGCGACATTTTGACGCCCCCGTAAGTTCTCTCTGGTAGGGTTGTGTTTGACTGCGTGTGTAGTCGTTAGTACGGTTACGGTGCAGTGTGGTAGTATGCATACTCGTCAACCGCCCTCGCTTCATAGTTTCCAACCATACGTAGAGCTTGGGTGGCGTTCATTCTATGCACCTATCGTAAAAGTAGGTGGAGGGCCAAGATGATCGTAAGGCGTCTTTATTGGGGTGTTATGCTCCCCTGTTCATGTGCGCCGGTCCTAAAAGTGGTTCTCGTACTATGTGCATACGTGCTTGCAGCCTTGGTGCCATACAGTTTTAGCTCTCCTTCACTCGTGAAATGACGTGCGGTGCAACTACGTCCCCTTCTTTGTACATTACTCGTGACATGATGATGGGTTCTTGGGGAGCTATTACGGCTGCCTTGCTTTACTCGTGCGCGTTTCTGATGCGATCAATTGTTGAGTCCGATAAGTTTGAGGTAGACGGTAGACCTGTGCAGAATCTCGTACGGATCGTGATCAATTTACGTCTCCTTCACTCGTGGTACTGATTGCTATGCGTGGTCTGACTTTCCTTTTCAAGCACTTTACCCGTGGCGAGGTTAGAAGATTCGGCTTGCTTTGTCCGTGCAGATTTCCTGCTTGTTTAATAGTAGAGACGTACAGATCTGCCATAGGATGCAATGCATTAGTGCATCGATCATAGAGAGAATCTCGTTCCAACTCTCGATCCGCTTCCTGGTCTCCTTCCATCGTGTTGTGATTCACGTTGTCGAGACTGCTTGCGATGGTCTCACTTCCCCGTTGTATCCCCTTTCTACTTGGCTTTGGCTACAGGTTTTATCTGCCTGCGTGCCTTTTCTTTAGTATCGGTGGAGGGTGTTGATTTGCATGCTCGTAGTAGTCGATCTGTGTATCACAGATTCTTCTTGCGTAAGCATCTGGTGCTTCTCATTCTACGTACTTGACGCAAATGTTATATTCCTCAGGCCAGATGGTCGCAAGAAGTTGACTTCTTCCTTTTACGCTCCGGTGTGCATGGATGTGTTCCGGTTTTGGTATTGAGGGTTCTATGAACGTACGTCCATGATCCCGATCCCAGCTTGGTACGGTATAGTTCTCGGTCGACCGGTCTCCTTAATCGTATTACTACGTATGATGTTCTGCCTTTCTATTTCTGGCTCTCTTCCAGATGCCTACGTGCTGCGTATCTGTTCTTAAACGGTGTAACATGGTCGTATGGGTGCTCGTGCGATCGTCGACCGTCCGCATTCCACGTTGGCTTCTCTGTACATAAGTATCTCATGTTACTCATTCTATGTATATGTCGTATTTACCTCGGGGGGCGGGCCCGTCTTACGACGTCTGGGGTAGTCGTGGTATCGACCGGTCGACCTTTGTTCTGGTTCTGTAAATAACTCGTACTCTTCTGTACTCATATGTGCTCGCAGCTTGGTACCATACGATTCTCGGTCTCGTAACTCGTTCCATTGTGGTACTGTGTGCGTTGTTCTGACTTCCCCTTTCGTGTCGATCACTGCCTCCGTGATTGTGAGTTCGTGCGCGGTGTGCAGCGTCGATATGCGTACATGCTTGTGATTCATTGGTATACCAGAATCCTCGATCATTCGTAAGGAATTCTGCAAGGCTAACAACCGAGATGATCGTACACCATTTGGATCCGACGTGCTATTGGTATGCATGCTTCACCGTGTTCGGATTCTGTACTTGTTCTGTAACTGACTCTCCTTTGGACGTGATCCCTCCTTGGTCCGGGCTGTGAGGTTTCTAGTTATCGGCGAGCGTGAGCTTTCTAATTACCGGCGAGCGTGAGCTTTCTTCTTGCTTACAGCCCTCCTTTCCTGTCGGAGGCAGGATTCCCCAGAAAGGTAGAAGCTGGTGCACCAGAATTGGCTAGGATTGAATTTGTAGTATAGTATGGTTAAGGCAGCTTGAAGTTATGGGTGGTTATCGAGAAGGCGACTGGATATCTAGCAAGATCAGCACCTGGCGACAGGTTGAAATGGCGTCACAATAAAATACCAAATTACTACTACTACTACTACTCTTGCTTACAGCTCGTCATGAGTGAGTTAATTGTGGACGTAATATTCTGGTGTTTTCGTACGTGGTATCCGTCACTACTTGTAGTTTCATTTAAGCTACTAGTAGAAGAAGTAGCTGCCCATACTTTTTACTCGTACGGTCGATTGAAGTCCACGGATCATGGGCTCTGTAGTGCTTACTCGTTTTCCATCCTTCGCTGCGTTCGTGTCTTCTCGTACGCATCCTGCACATGTTCATCTGCGGTTTGATGTCGCCATTTGTTCGTGAGGAACAGTTTTGTTAGGATGGTTGAGAAGGTTGATTAATGGATTGCGATGTATTTAACGTACTAAGTACATGCATGCTTGAGGAGTGTCGTAGTAAATACATCCTCGTTAATTGACCGCATACCAGACGCCCAATTCATACGTGACCATATCTTGTTGTAGATGACTTGGGAATTGACTCTTCTATTCTCGGTTGGATGTGTTTTGAGGCGGTTGGTTGAGCTATTGTTATTATCTCCGTGCCCGTTTCTCGTGTAGGGCACTTGCATGAATGGATGAGGGCAGATGCTCGTATGATTGTGCCAGCTGTCATGGTGGCGCTTGTATGGCTTGCTGTTGTCCATGCAACGTCGATGATCGTTTCTCCAGTATGTATTAACTAGGTTTAAACGTTCGTCGATCGCGTCGCCCAATACTGTTTACTCGTGCGTTTAATTACGCTTGCTCGTATTCGTCCTCGTTCTTTGTACTGTTTTGCTTCTAGCCGTATCGCTTGCGAGCGGCCAGCCCATCTGCGGATTTATGTTGTCTTATGCTCGTGTGAAGTCGCTATTGTTTTTTCTTCAGGAGCCACGGTGTTGAGAGTATTGGATAGTGGCGTTGGTTGAGGATGTAGAGTATTAAATGGATTCACGTTCCATGGTGCACTGCAGCTTGCTCGTATGGCACCCAACTGTAAATAAGGTTGACCGTGACCTCCAGTGGACCGTCCCTCTGCTTTTTTGAGTATGGTATGGCAGCTCGAGTACCCGTCTCAGAGCCATCGAGTCTTTGAGGACCTGCTAAGGGGCGAGACGTACGTGCCCTTAAGCTTTCCCTTTAGCTTGGTGACGCAGCCCGGTTCAGTTTACTTAAATGACGCGATCTAGCTAGACTCTCGTGTCGGATTTTGCGGAATGCGGTTGCAATCCTCTTACGCATGAAAGACCGTTCCTAGTGAGCTGCGGGATCTGGATATGTTGCACTTTCTCATTGTGTCTTTGCATCTTCGTGGGAAAGGCAATGGATCTCTTATCCTAATCGTACCCATCGTTTGCAAGCGCAAGCTTTGTTCTCTGGTAGCTGTCATGCGCCTATGATTTGGCACGTGCTCGTTTCCGAACTCCGTGTATTGTGACTTTTGCGAATGATATTCGTAACGAGTACCGTGCTTTCTGACCTTGTTCAATGCGTGGTATTTGTACGTGTTCATGACTGGACTCTGGACTTGGTTTCTTCTTGCGTGATGCGTTGAATGTGGCCACGTGGGTTATGTTTTCCGATACAATGCTTTGAGAGCCTTGCGCTGGACGGTTGCACGTTGCATCCGGTATCCTGTAGCAGATACCCTCACAGAGCAACTCCATGGTAGTTCGATCAGCTGACTATGACTCTTATAGATTTCGGTCGAGCTTCAAGCTTAGCATCGTGGAATTCCACGGAGTTTGCTCCATTAGTATCGAATTGCAGGCCAGCTCTTGCTTGAGCTCCGAGGTATCGCGACAAGATCTCACGGCCGGTATTTTAGTTCCTACCACTCACATAAGTACAGCCATCCACAGATGCTCTTTTAATTATCACACAACACAAACATCAACGATCAACTTCGCAATTACCAGCATTCGAATATTCAACTCATCACACAACAACAAACAAAATCAGTAGATCGACTATGTACCACCTAGAAGGAATCCCCACTTCCCACCAAGACCTTTCATCCAAAGCGTCGATAACCTTCCTAAGCCGCCTCAAAAGGGTAATCCTGGCACTTCCTCAGATTCACGCCGAGGTTCAAGCTGAGTGTCGTGCTGAACGAAGCTCAACGCGAGAAGGATAAACCCGGTCGTGCCCAAAAGCAAGATTGCTGTTGCAACAACCCGTCCGTGATTATGATAGGGGACATGTGCTGGGCAGTGCAGTATTTGCCAAACTTTTTCTCGAGCTCAAGGAGCCTGGAGTGGAAAATGCAGTTCTTACCGCTGAGATATCAGGATCCTTTGTGCAGGTGTAAGAAAGATTTTAAAGTTGGGAAGGTCGAGTAGGATTGTGGATATAGGAAGGGGACAAAAGATGATGCTTTGCAGTAAAATTTAAAAGCAACGGAGTGACCTGCGAGGCTAGGAGGGTATGAATGATTTACAACATGCATATGTGCTGTTGTAAACGTGGATTAACGGAAGTGTGAACTGTACTACCTAAGTAGGTAGGCAATGACTCAATCGGGGTCAGATGTAGCGGGAAAGAGATTCAATGCTCATTCCCGTATGCCTGTCGATTGGACAACGTAGAGTTTAGAAGAAAAGTCTGGGAGAAGAGACGGCTTGCTATTCATTGCCTCCACCATACGTTCTTGAGCTCGTGCTACATAAGTGGTTTTAAAAATTAATTTTGAGTTCTCACGAATACTTTCTTCTCGTATTTTCCAGCTTTCTCATTATTTTCGATATTCGTAGCACTATCTTATTCAAAATAGATCGTGAACCTCAAGTTTTCTACCTGCATGCATGGCTATTTGTGCGGCGCTTTCAATCCGTATTTGTGCGAAACCATCGGGTAGCTGCAGGGCATGCATGATCAAGTGCAGCTGTTCGATGACTGAGGGAGATGGCATTACTCGTATATACCAGTTCTCGTTAACGTCGCTCATGCTTTTCTCGTATGTCTCCTCCTTTACACTTTTGAGCGACTGACCGTACGATTATGTCGTGATGGCGTACCTGTTGAATGATGTAGTTACTCGTAATTCGGCAACCGGTTATGTGAAATGCGCTCGTGAGTCGTGAAAGCCGTCATACTGACTCTGAACTTGTCTTTATTCGTATTTAACTTCTGCAATCTCTAGTGCATACTCTACTCTCGTGTGAAAGGGTTTGAACAGCTCTATTCCAAAGCTTGGTATTCGGAGAAAATAGTTGTAGATCTGATTTATGCGAGGAATTATTCATCCCAATTCGGACTTTTTGAGCAGCTGCCGCTCTCGTGAGCGAGCTCAGCTGCCGCTCTCGTGAGAAGTTGTGTGTCCGATATCTTGCTTGTCTATTAACGTTTCCGCAGGCTCATTCTTGATTGATTTTCTACTCCTCCCCTCTCGCTCACGGTGCATGTCCTGGTGATTGTACCGGTTGGGTGTAGATAGGCTTGTTTCGTGGTTTAAATAAGTAACCAAGTATCAAGTCAACGTGTACGCTTACGGTCATACTTCCCTCCCTTCCCCATTCATGGGGAGACGTAGGTTCTGGTTTGCTAGGACCCCCTAACAGGTCGACGGTCCGTTCTATCCATCTTGGAGCTTGCCAACCATGTCCTGGTTAAGTCGTACTGCCGTTGTGCTTGTTCGTCTGCTACTACTCGTATTTCGACCATTGCTAGCTTCCATGAGCACAGTACTTCTCCGTACATCACGGCTCTATCCTCAATGTATTATACTTGCCGTATTGGGAAGTAATTGAAAGCTTCGTCCTAGATTCTCTTAAAGATGGCTTGGTGTGTTGTACTTATTCGTAAGGACCCGAAGACAGATGCTTCGAAAACTAAACATTTATATTTCGTACTATGGAGCTCGCATAACGGATTTGGTCGGTTGCCGTCTTCTTTCTTTGATATCATTATACATAGTATGGCTGTCCAATCGCTCTTGGTATGCCAGTGCTAGCGTCATAGTATGATGTGCCAATTGCTCTTGGTATGCCATTCGTGCTTGGTATGCCATTCGTGCTTGCATCAACGACCTCTCTGCCCTGAGCCTCGTATGTCACCTGGGATCTGTTTGTGCGTTCCTCATTGATTCTTTCGCACAAAGTATCTAGCCCGTGCATCGCGATTTTGTGTAGGAGATAGCTTAGTTGAAGATTTCGTATTCGAGACCCCGGGCCTTAATGTGCTTGCGCCCGTGACGTGACGTCCTGCTCAGCATCTCGAATTTGGTTCGATTCTCGTGAGGGGCAATCTTTCTGCTTTGTGCTTGTATTCTTGTGTGGCGAGTTACGTTCGATCATTTGCCTCCAAAAGAGATAGAGTCAACCTCAAATGCATCGTACATTCCCATGTTTCGTTTCTTGATAATTAGCGCCAGTACGTAGATTGGTGAAGTGCAATGTGAGCGTCTTTCTTAATATTGCGCATGCACTCATCTCTTTTCGTGTTGTTGGTTGAGAACTTTCTCCTACCAGTATGAGGCGATCAAAGCTGACTCTTGTGGTAGTCGTACTACTGTCTGTGGGAAAGTCATCGTTTCAGTGACTGATGTGCTTTGAAAGTCTTCGTACATTCACTTTCATGTAGCTCGATATATCGATATCTTGCGTACCCCAGCTAAGTTCCTTCACGTTATATGGAAGAACGATTCTGGTGCCTGCGTGACGGAATGGCTTCGCTTTGTGTGTTATCTTAACTCGTGTACCTTTTTGAAAAGGCCTAGCTTCTCGTATCTTTGTCTGTCCTCTCGTGAGCCATGGCCATGGGCGTAACAACTTCTGCTTCTTTCTCGCACTCTCCCTCGTACAACAATCCGGAAGTGATAGCTGTAGTAGCACGGTTGTTTTGACGGAAACAATACGTGTCAATAACTGCTGGCGAAAGATATTCTGAACTTCGTACCCACTCTCTGGCCTCGATACGAATGAATCAAATATCTCAAAGCATGGTGTGCAAGCGTGTTTCGGTTACAACCTTGAAATGATCCCGTATGAAGACGTGATACGAAGGGTGTATCGATGGATTCCATCAATCTCGTGCTTTAGTTTGCGCGATGGCTTGCGTTGTTCATACTCAGCAGGCTCATCATTCGTGTTGATTTCTCCTCTTAACTCGAACTCTTCGTGCCTGGATCGAAGCTCCTAGAACGCTTACGTGCCGAGGACTCTTTCTGCATAGAATTTACTCGTGCCTCCTCCTCCCAGCACAAGCTGTCTTCTATTCTCGTAGAGGTTCCATCTTCCTTTTCGTTTCATTTCTCGTGAGTGTTTTCAGCTTTCTCAACGGCGTGCTCTTGGAAGCTTCGAAGAAGCAGGTAATACATCCCCGTATCGGGTCTTGTGAAGTGATCATGTCATTATCGTGAGAGAGTCGGCCCATGTTGTACAAGTCTCGTCCATTGATCAATTGGGGTTCGTACAATACTCGTTCGGTGTTGCGTGTCCCAACTTGCATTCCACACAATGAGCAGGTTGTGGTAGATGTCATTCCCCTTAGAAGAAGTTTGGGAAGCATCGTTGGTTTAAATAGCCAAACCCATTGGCGGCCTTAACTGCAAAGTCTTCACGGAAAGCTCGGGTCCTGCCTAACCTCGGAAACATCAACAGAAACGGCACACAAACAACGAGCAGCCTAGAAATGATGAGATAAAACTTCTTGTATTAACATCCTACTTCCATAACATCTCCCCATACATACCAACCCTCTATGACAACTCATCCCATCAACTTCAGGACCCTCCTCCGACAGAGAATATAAGTATTCAGAACAAAAGTAGATCAAATAAAATGGTAATTGATAACACATATCTTCACACACCCCCTACTCCCACCCTAATATCCACCCCCACCCGACCATTATCCACACTCATGCCCCATGACAATAGAAGACAATAAGAAATACAAGCCATACCACAGAGAAGAACAAAGTGAAATAAAGGACAATGCGAGACAGAAGCACAGTATACCCATTCCGATAATCAAACATGCAGACATCCCACCCGCGCAGTTTAAACCCTAACCCGATGTACAAGAAGAAAACGCAAAACAAGTGATCATGCATGTGAACCCGGACGTGGTGTGTAAGACAGTGCATGTCACAATGATGGAAGAAACAAGCGCACCCAGATGAATAAGGAATCGGACAAAAGAGATAACGTTTAGGCCGGTGAAGGTGGAGGTGAAAGGTAAATGAGATGAGCCGATGAAGGTGAAAGGTGCATGAAATGAGCCGAGGAAGTGAATAGACGAGGAAATGGAAGATGATGGAGGATAGGGAAAGAGACAAGGAGGAAATGTAAAAAGGAAGATGCAGAATAAAGACGTGAATAGAAGAACAAATGACAAGCAAAGACGCCCCGCTCCGACTCCTCAACGCCTGGAATGCAACCCAAAGGAACGCTTTTGATCGCTGAACCGGACACAAGGTGTGGAAGTCATGGCGACAGACAGGTAGTTCGACAACAAAGGAAAACTCAATATCATAAAGCCTTTCTCAACAGTAACATGGAACAAGGAACAAAATCGATACTAGAAAGCACCCGACGATGAAGGTATCTACCGGAAAGTTAGCATGCGACGCGGGAGGAGCGAAGAAACCATACCTGAACCTAGGCCCACACCCAATAAGCAATCCACAAAGGATACTTCAACTTGCCATTAACCATGAACGGACTCAAAGCTGTCCCTTCGTTGCTGCGCTCGGCAATCTCGTAGAGTTGGGGTTCTCCGGCGCCCCAGAGTTGCGCTTGATTAAAGCGTTCCTCTTCCTGTTGAGATGGTTAGCCGATCAGTTCAAATTGCAATGGTCGAGAAGGAATGGAAAGATGGGTAAACAATGTGAGCGACAAAGATAGAACAGGGAGAGAGTGCAAGCGACCGATGGGGATAGGCAAGGAACGAGTAGAAGCGAAAAGGACCGAATGTCCCGAGGCCACAGAGCCTCAAGATCAGCCGACCCGAAAGAGACACGGAGATGACTTCCGCTACCAAGCCCCTAACCACCCAAGGAAAGAGGTCCCCAAACCTTCCCCAAGATTCCGGAAAAAAAGATAGGAAGGAAAGAAAATCTCGGTGCGAAAAAAAATGGAACCATGATCGCAAGAGGCAAAGTGAAAAGTGCAGAAAAAATCGGGAAAAATTCTTCTGACTCAACAAAAAATCGGGGATAAGAAGGGAATAACCTACACTTCCAAAAACCACCATCCTCTCACCGACACCACCAACAATTCTTCCCTCGTCTCTCAAATCATATAACCTCTCCACCAGAAAATGATCGATTTGCTCGTCCAGCCTGCTAAGCCATACCAGCGTGCCACCGGAAAGGCGAACAGGAGGGCGTTTGGTGTACTTCTTACGATCACGCTTCGCCTTCTGAGATGCTGACGGATCGCCTGTTGGAGGGAGTTGTGGTGATGGGTAGCGCTGTTGCGGTTGCTGAGAGTATTGCGATTGTTGGAGCTGGTGGGGATTCGGTAGCAACGGGTATGGAGAGATCGGCGCCTTGACGACTGGTTGCTGCTCTGCAGGCCGATACTGCGCCTGTGGGACTGGAGCGCCCTGAGGCAGGACCTGAGAAGAAGCCAGTGGTGAAGGCCTTCCCTTGACACCATTTATGAACACAGCATTGGAATCCGACTCATCCTGGCTTCCAGCCTGCGAAGAAGAAGCTATGGACGAATCGCTCATGCTAGAAACATTTGAAAGCCTCGAAGCAGCAACTGGAGGAGGTGGACGAGGAATGTGACATCGTGCTCCAAAGGCCTTGAGAGTCTCCGAAATAACGGTAACCAGGTAGTGGAATCGGTCTTCAGAGAAATTGCGGTCGCGCACAATGTCGAGGTAGGTTGGCAGCTTCTCATTCTTGCCTTGCTGTCGCAAGAGTTCCTCCTGATGATGGCGGGATTCATCGTGGATGATTCCGTAATGAGCCGTAAAGTGATAAAACAGCGTAATCGGAGAGCCATGAGGTATGACCAGGCCTGGGAGTGGTGTTCTCGGGGCTTTAAGCGTCTGTGGTTGAGGTGCAGGTTGCTGGGTCTTGATGCTTTGCAACACCGGTGTCGACTTTGGTGGAAGAGGAGCTGTTGCTTGCGTTGGAGTCGGTCGTGCCGATGGTGTAGATAGACTGCTCAACGGCGGATCCTCCCTTTCTTGCTTGACTGTTGCGCTGTTAAATGGAGAGACAGCATAGGCTTCGCTCACAATCCTCTTTGCCTCAGCAGGTCCGACTCTTCCCATAAAAGCATCGAACGAATCTGTTGCGTAGAGCCCATTTGACCTCCCCCAGCCCATCATATCCGTAAAGTCCGTCGGCACCTCTCTCGAATTGATCCCTTCCATCATCGGATCCGCGGGCATATTCAAAAAGTCATCAAAAAGACCATACTGGGAAAACATAACATCAGAGCGCAACGTGGGTGATCCAACATCAAACACAGCTTTTGGCTCCTCCGTCAGAGTATCCGAAATCTTGCTGAAGCTCGTAGCGCGCATTGCGTTTCGCAAACTATCCGTCGATGTGCTCCTCGAGTCTTGGTTCGTGTAGGACCCATGGCTACCCTGGACGAATGGCTTGACTAGCTGAAGTGTTGGCGTAAGTGGCTCAGGTGAAGAATTGAAATCGAACTCGTCGTCCTGAGGAGCAGCATTGAAGTTGAAGAAGTCACCAAACTCGTCAAAGTCGTCGAAGATGCTGGCGGGCGAGGGAGTGAAGGAGTCGTTGATGTCTGGCAGGTCTGGAAGGTAGCTGGTGTTTGTTCCCTGAGAACTGAGCCGCTCGTCGTCTCCGTTGCCGTTATCTCGCTGGTTGACTGGAGGCGGTGATGGTGACCTTGTTGCGTATGTGGAATCGTGTCTAGGTGCTTCTGGAACCTTCGCTTGCTCTTTGGGCTCCTTGTAGGTTCCATCCCATGTGTTGGCGGGTACCTGCTTCTTTGGGCCCGACTCGTTGACCGTTTTGACGGGAGTTTGCATCACAGGTGCCTTCACCTGAACGTGTTGTTCACCATTGACGTGTTGCCGAATAGTCGTCGTCTTTGGCGGCTCCTCGTCATTGACGGGCGAGAGTTTCCTCCTTCCCACTGAATCCGGCCCTTCGCATGCCTTGTATCCTTCGTTGTTGACAACCACCTGAACCAGAGGTCGTGATGCACGTCTCTTTCGAGCCGCGGGTGGCTTTGGCGTCGGTAGTGGTGTTTGTTGTGGAGCTTGAGGTGGTGGATTATTGGTGTACGGTGGCTGTGGCATAACAAAGGGTGGGAACTGGGGAGGTGGAATCTGGAGATGCAGCGGGATGTGAGGGCTTGTTGGGTATTGGGGCATGAAGTGCTGTTGAGTTTGCTGACTAGGCGGGGCTGTCGGAACCATCTGTGCTATTGGTGCTGTCCTCGGGCCCGCCTGAGTCGATGTCTTAGTCGCCAATGGCATCCTTTGAGCTTGCGAGGCTTGTTGGTGAGGATGGACGTAGGCGGGCGGCGGCGGCGGCATCATCAGTGTCCCGTCCGTTTGCCTCGGTGTTTGTGGTTGAGGTGGTGGTTCAGGTTCGCCGTAAACTTGTTTGTAGGCCATTAGCTGCTCGACGCGAGCCTTGACTTCCTTCTCTGCACCAGCGGCCGCGAGACGAACGGTTTTGATTGTCGGTTTGGGCATCGCGTCTTTCGTCGCTGGTGTTGTTTGAGGGAAGGAAGGAGAAGTTTGTGGAGGGGAAGGTCGTGAGGGGTTGCGAGATCCTTCCATCTTTGGTTTGTCTGTTGTCGTGGTTTCGGCGGGGCCTGAAGGTCGCATTACTTCCGAAATTGGCAAGCGTATAGTCCTGTCTCAACGTCGTGTTGTGATATGTTGAATATTCTTTAGCAGCCCACACAGGGCTGAAACCACCGGGGTTCTTGGTGGTGAGCGGGTGATGTTCAGGGATGTCGAGAGGCCCTTGGTGTTATCTGTTAGTTAGACTTGTGACCAACTATGATGTCTCGATCGGAGATATGATGTCGGCAACTGGAGACAGACAGATCGATGCGACAATGCTTTTCCGGTGCGCTGTTCAGGGTCCACTTGAATGCGTAAGGCTACTGGCGATCTCTACAGAGACTGTGAAGGCCCTAATGCGGATGGATTAAGGCTGCACCTATCGTATTGTACTTCAAGTGGCTGCGAATCGATATACATTCAGAATCGGCTTTGAATGACGGAGTGTGGCGGAAAGGAGACTATATGAGTACAATTGCCTGCCGAAGCGACTCTCGACCTTTGTTTCTCATCGGAGGCATACAGGTGCCACTTTGTGGGCACTTTTCAGGGAATGAAAGCCGTTTTATGGTATGGATAGCCCTATGTGATTTGGTATTGCAGCAATATGTAGCTGGCGAATGATAAGAAAGAACGCCATGCACTGGACAAACGGTGTCGAGGGTTGCAAAAAAAAGCCCAATGCGAGGCTCGAACTCGCGACCTTGAGATTTCTCAAGCTCCAAGAATGGATCTGATAAGAGTCACACGCTCTACCGACTGAGCCAACCGGGCTGATATGTGACGGTTGCCCAAAACCCTACTTTACGAAATCTGGTTCTAAACGCGAACTAGAGTGCTGATTGAGATAATCTGCGGTTTTCGATTCGCACTCTTTACGATGGTTTTGGTGAGAATACTTGCTCTCCAGCAGTGGTTAGAACTGCAACACGGCTCTCACTCTCATAACGTTGCCTGTCGTTCCCCATTAAACGTGCAGACCTGTCCTCCATCTTCTGCCTAGATCTGCAGGGACCAGGCAAGCTCGACAGTGTTGGAACTCGGCCGTGACTTTGCGGTCGCAATCTCCCGATGCGGGCAAATTATCAAGAGAAACACTGCATATGGTTTCTCATTGCTCCATTATAATATTACTTCCATCAGTGGATGGTCATCATTGGAGGCCGAGGAACATTGAGTCCTTAATGATTAATCGATTCTGGATACGCTCTATCGTGATTTGACCTTAGGCTTGCTCTCTTCACTCTCGTGGATCTCTCGTGAATCTGGCCTTACGTTTTCTTGATGCCCGAAAAATAGGGAATAATGATACAGGGAATTCATAAACACGTATGCCTGCCGGTGCTTGTTCGCTTCTATACTTAAGTACTTAGTTGTGCTGTCACGGTCGATCCACGTAGACCGATGTCACCACCAGGTCATGATCCGAGTAAGGCTTACCGACTCAACGTTGTAATCTGAGATATCAGTAATTGCCTTCGGCAATGATAGCAGCAGGAACTTGTAAGAACGTGTAGTGGAAATCGAAAGTGGACAAACACTTGAGTGGGTGTACTCCATATTTCACTTGCTCCTACAACCGTGACGTAGATTAGCCCGGCGCGCGGTTGAAGCCATACGACTGTAGAGCTTCAGATGCAGCGTGCCATATCCTCGCTTTCCGTCCCCGTTAACACGAAACTTGCGTATTTGCTCTACTGTATTTCAATGCCAGGTGCAGAAGGTCCAGCATACCTCACTTCCTTGCCTGCCGCTAGTGGTGACTCGGAAGGCGCAGATGAATGACATGGAGGACCTGAATGTAAGTTGCGGAGCTCATAGATGCACACGTCGAGCTGTGCCGTTCATATCTAAGCATATACTTGAGCCTAACGTACAGCGAGGTATACACTCAGCTGATACGAGCCGTATCGATGTTTTCGTAGGGCTCTGATATCTGACTGCCCCGGCTCTCCATCACAGTACCAGGGCACGTGTGGGAAATGACTGACATCGTGCAGGTTCATCGCTAGAGATTGTGTTGATTCCACTCGTGGTGCTTGACAGGTGTTTGTGATGACCGTCTTTGACATTAAACACGTACTGCTTGTGAAGGCAAATTGCAAGTTTTGCGTGTCAAAATCGATGCTGATCTTTTTTTGAACTCTTCGGGTGTTCTCCGAGTCGTGTCGCATCCCGGTCTAGGTCCATCTTTTGATGCCGTGATTTCGAGTAGTGTAAATCCGATCCTGGTTGGTGCTTGAGCTGACCGTATCCGCCTTTACAGGTAAATTCGTCCGTTTTGGACGTACTGTGAACAAACGGAGATTGCGATTGGCTCGTGAGATCATTCTTTATACGGTTTAGCCTTACCGTTTGGTCGTGTCTCGAGGTGATCGATGTTGAGCTTCGAGGTTCAAGTTCTTACTACTATGGGAACTTGGCCGTTTATTTCTGTGGCTGTCGTAGTACACGCTACTTATCATGGTAATTGTTACGTCAAACTGTATCTTTGCTTCTTTCGGTTGCCGTCCCCATTGTCTTAATCGGTCTCTAGATCTTTGAAAGTCGATCAGTTAACAGCAGTTCGTCATTAGGAGTTAGGAGCAGTTGGCATTGTTTGCTAGCTTGCATGAACCTATACGTATGAAAGTTTGCAAGGTGTATTTTGCTCGTTTGTGTTGTGTTTCGTGGCGAGTCGTGTCTGTATCTGCTGTTACGACGTCACGGTATCTGTAGGATCACGAGAATGGGAAGTGGCTGGAGAGGTGGCTAGTACTGTGTGCCGTCGGGAAGGGCCGTAGCCCTATAGATATATACCAGTCGAGATAGCTAGAATGAGACATCATCGTTATCCATCACAACAAGTGATAGCAACACTTTTTCTACGTCTCTACGATCTACGGCTCCGTCGAGCGTAGAAGTCGCGATCTAGATACCTCCGTCGTCAACTAGTCACCTTGTCAGCTCGTTACCACCATTAGTCAGCCACCCCACAAGCACGCAACTAGTTACACCAAAATGGCTCGCGATAGCGCCGCCAAGGAGGGTGAATCTTTGGCTCCGATCCACGAGAACGATCCGCCCGTCACTTCCCCACTCGTTACTTCCCCAGTTATCAAACCAGATACCGGATCTGGATCCAAAGACCCCAAAACCCGCCGCGAAAGCACGCTATTCACCGCTGCCAGCGGATCCGCCAGCCCACGACCATGGTGTTGCGAAACCGTCGGTGTGAGCGACGCTGAGAAGGCAGCAATCACCAAGGGAGATGCGCACGCAAACCTCCTCACGGCTTTCTGCGACTCCAACGAAGCTCTCCATGAAGAACTACTCGATTACGAGGAGCGCAGCCTCTTTATGGACGACACCAACATCAACTTAGGCACTGCCGTCAACTGGAAACTCGATGAACTGCGACTCAGAGCTCACCGTGCCGCCCACGAACACGCCGACCAACACACACGCCTCCTCGCCAGCCTCAATGTAGCATCACAGGCACGCAAGGACGTTAAGGAGCTTAGAGCCGAATTGGAGGAGCAAGCGAAGGAGATCGGTTTATTGTTATCTACGAATGTCGACCTGGAAGAGCAATTGGCGATCGCACAGAAGAATGCAAGCTACACTACCATCAAGAATCCTCTCTATGTCGACATCACGGTTCTAAAGCAGTACCTCACGCAACTTAAGTCTCTCGACATGACAGCCTTCGAAGGATCTTCCAACATCGAGACGGTATTCAAATTCCTCCGAGCTCTCGACTTCCACATCGACACTCTCGAGCATGTCTTTAACGACCCTCAACGCATCGAATACACCATCTCATACCTTCGAGGCAGCGCGAGGAAGTGGGCTAAGGAGGAATGGCGCAAGAATACACCACTCGCCAACCAGACATGGTCAGCTTTCATGCTCGCCTTCAAGGCACGATGGATTCCTAGCAACGCTCATGTACACCTAGTCACCAAGCTGGAGGAGATGGAGATGAAGAAAGGCAGTGTCGACAAGTTTAACGACGAATTCAGAGCAACACTCGAATTATTGGATATCACGAACCTCAAAACTTGCCGCGAATCCGATCAGTACTACAAAATCTACGCCAGCAAGATCAAGGACCAGGCCATCCGACAAGCACTGCTACTACGATCTCTGGGGATCGCAGGAGGTCTCAACCTCGAGACCCTCATGGAAACCACCTCCAAGCTCATGCTCGCACTCCCGTCTACAGGCTCTACCACCGAACGATCTACGACAAGCAGCAACACAAGCACCAAAACCAAACAAGAGTGGACGAAGCCCAAGCAGTCTGTCAAAGTCCAAGTCAATAACGTGGAGGACATTCAACAACGATCCACCACTGCCGATGCTACAGTCAACGCCATTGCCGCGTCCACCACGACCACTATCGGGACAAGAGGAGGACAAACTCAGCAGGATGCACCGCGCCTCTGTTACTCATGCAACTCTTCGAACCACTTGTTGAAAGAATGTCCGACCAGGAAGCAGTTTTGGGATCGAGTGAATAGGAGAAGAGCGGAGGCTGAAAACCATGGGAGTTCGGGAAAAGAGTAAGGCCTCGGTACTGCACGAATACCGAGTGCCTGAGTAAGGATTGGTGGAGAAGGGAGCAGGAAGAGAAGCAGGATGATCTGAAGGATGGGGAGTTGAATTCGACCGTCGAGATGCAGTTCAACGTTCTATCCGCTAGCAATAAACAAATCGTTCTTTCTACTTGCGTTTCTACTTCACCCTTGACCACCAACGTGCACAAAACCACCCCCGTGATGACAGATACAGCGCTCGTCGACAGTGGTGCCTCTCACTGCTTTATCCGACCAGCTCGAGCAAAAGAGTTGTCAGCTCTATTGGATATCCCAATCGAGAATGATGGCTACATGCAAATACGGCAAGCTAGCACCATCGACGTTCGCACCGCCAAACAGTGCATTACACTACCACTACGCATTGACAACCAGCTCGACACCACTGTCACCTTTACACTCTACGAGCTTGCGAATTACAACATGATCCTTGGGATGGATTGGCAGAGTCAACAGCACGCAATACTCGACACCCATCACAAAACAGTACAAGTCGGCCCACTAGTGCTACGGAGTTCTACCGCCAGCGGAGGAGAGGAGGAACACATGGGAGAGCGGGAAGCGGAGGAGCGGGAAGAGGAGGAGCAGGAAGAGGAGGAAGAGAAGGAGGACGGAAAGGATAGCACACAGGCACAATCACCACCACAGTCAACACTGAAGGAATACGTCGGCTTCCACAACATGCCCACCAAAGCTCGACCCCGGCAGTTCCATCAATCTCGGAGAGGAGGTCTCTACGGACTTCAACGTACATCAGTTCGAGATCTCACACCACAAGATCAACTGCTAGTAGTTCACATCAACCTCATCACAGCAGAGAACACCACGCCGAATCGGACTGCACCAACGACCGTGGAAACACTACAGACCGACTTTCCTGGTGTATTCGAGGAACCTCGAGGGAAACCACCCCCAGCGCTACCGAAGCTCAGCATACGGACAGAGCCAGTAGGGCAACCCCCTCACCGTACGCCATACCGGATGTCACGAGAGGAGAAAGCATTCATGGACAACCACATCACACAACGTCTGGCAAAAGGCTATGTCCGACCATCAGAGTCCTCGTACGCCGCACCTGTCCTCTTCGTTAAAAAACACACAGCAAAAGGCACCAAATTACGCATGTGCGTGGACTACCGTGGCTTGAACGCCATCACACTCAAAGACAGGTTCCCTATCCCACACCCAGAGGATCTCATTGATAAACTACATGGTGCCGTCCTTTTCTCCAAAATGGACATGCACAGTGGCTATCACCAGCTCGGCGTGGAGGAAGTAGACGTCCACAAGACCGCTTTTGTGACGCCAGACGGACTGTTCGAATGGACCATGGTCCCCTTTGGCCTAGCAAACGCACCGTCATTCTTCATGAGACTCATGACGAACCTACTACGCAGCCACGTCGAAGATGGCTACTGCCTTGTTTACCTCGATGACATCCTGGTCTACACGGCCGCACTCGAAGACGAGCAACCAGAGCAAACACGAGAAAGACACATGCAGCAACTCCACTCAGTTGTCCAGTCACTGTACAATGCGGGACTCAAACTGAAACTTGAGAAATGCGAATTCGGTGTAGAACAGACCACTTTCCTCGGCTACGTCCTCGACGCGGAGGGGGTACACATGGAAGAAGGGAAAGTTAACGCTATTCGGGAATGGCCAGCACCGAAGAAAGGCCGAGAGTTAGCCGCTTTCCTAGGTCTCGCCAACTTCTATCGACGCTTTATCAGCAACTTCGCAGAATTAGCTGCACCACTGTACGACATCACGAACCTTCGCCCCAACGAGTTTCAACGAACATGGGAGGCCAATGAGAACGCGCAGGAATCGTTCAGCGACTTGAAGGAAGCACTATCGCGAGATCCAGTCCTGGTCCAGCCAGAGCAAGGCAACAACGAGTTCGAGGTATGGGTTGACGCCTCGAACTATGCCATCGGTGCCACATTACGACAACGCCAAGGTGACGAGGAAGAAGCACGCACCATCGCGTTCTACTCGAGGAAGTTAGCCCCAGCGGAAACCAGATATTCAGCATACGAACGCGAGCTGCTGGGAGTGCGAGATGCTATCAGGCACTGGCACCATTACCTATCAGGAGGACATTTCACGATTCATTGCGACCACCGCACCGTGAAGCCAGCGTTGCAACAATCCACACTCTCCAGTCGCCAAATGCGCCTACTGCACCCACTGCTGGACTACCACTTCGACATAGCACACATTACAGGAGCCCAGAACCTCGTACAAGACGCTCTCAGTAGACGACCAGACCACAAGACCGCAACACCCTTCCTACAAGCCCTCATCCTAGAGGACGTCTTGACCGACATCAAAGCTGCGTACAGCCACGATCAAGCCCTGACACGCGCCAAAGACCTCTTGGAGAACACCTCAGACGAGTACTATCAAGCCAAACTAGCCGAGTCAAAGACACCGAAGGAAAAGAAGCTGTGGAGGAAGGCACGATTCCAAGCACAAAACCACTACTACTTGGATACGCAACAGTTCATCCGACACCGTCACACCGACCTGCTGGTGATCCCGCTCCACCGAGAGACGATTACCTTTCTGATCGGCGAAGCACACGACGCACACAGACATGGAGGGGCACGCAAAACTCGGGAGGAGATTAGGAGGAACTTCTGGTGGAAGGGAGTCGCCAAAGATGTCGACAACTACATACGCGTGTGCGATATGTGTCAGAGAGTGAAGCACAGTAATCACAAGCCTTACGGTGAGCTCACCCCTATACCACCACCAACAGCACGATGGGAACGCGTCAATATCGATCTTATCACGAAGATGCCCCTCACCACGTCAGGCTACGACGCCATCGTCACCATCATCGACCCCCTCACCAAGCGAGTACACTGGTCACCATGTCGGGAGAAGGACTTCACCTCCTTGGAGTTTGCAAGAGTGATCATGAATCAACTAGTCCGTTTCCATGGCTGGCCAAAGGATATCATCACCGACAGAGGAGGGAAAATGACGGCTGAAGCTATGCACCACATCGCCGAACGCATCGGCACCCTGCTAAAGCACACCACAGCCTACCATCCACAGACCGACGGTCAAGCCGAGAAGGCGAATCCCATTATCCAGACGTTCCTGAGAGCATTGTGCCGCCGAAACGAGCAAACCAAAAGGGTCGAATGGGACGAGGACTTGCCAATTGCCGAATTCATCTACAACACTACATACCATGTTGCCATAGGCATGTCACCATTCGAAGCAGATATCGGCTACAACCCCTACAATCCGATGGACCTACAGCTGCTACCGAGCAAGAAAACACCAGAGGAGGACCCACGCCGCCAACAAGGGGAGGAATTCATACAAGGGCAACGAGAGAGATACTTACGCATACGCGAAGCACTCGAGCACGCCCAAGCTACCATGGTGGCAGAAGCCGATACCACGATCCGTCACGACTTTGCCAAAGGAAAAGAGGTCTACCTGAGCACGAAGAATCTCAATGTAGCTTACGGCAACGAAGCACCTGTCACATACCTTGACGACAACGAAGACGATGGGTCAACCGAGGGCAACAAATCACGGAAACTTCAACAACCGTACTTCGGACCATTCAAGATCCTTGCCATGGTCGGTACCAACGCAGCTACGCTGGATGTCCCACGAGAATGGCGAATCCACCCCACCGTCAACGTGTCACGCCTCAAACTACGTTACCCCCCAACCACGCGTGACAGACCTCACCCTCACCATCGCCACCACGTTCCATTGAGGATCGATCACGGCGAGCCAGTATACGAGGTGGAGCGCATCATCCGACACGAGTTCGAAGGTCGACGGAAGTTCTTCTGGGTGAGGTGGAAGGACCAAGGAGAAGCCGAGGATACGTTGGAACCGATAGCCAAGCTCAGGACCACAGCAAAGGGAGCCCTCTACGACTACTACGTTAAACAACGCTGGAAGCTGCCAAAGTACTTGGAAGGTCATGGAGATGAGGACGAGGAGGAAGCCCACGTGACGAACACAGAGATACGGATCTGTCAACAACACCAGGAGTGGCAGAAGGAATGGGAGAAGATTAGCGATGAGATGGGATTTTATTTGTCACGATCTAACAGTTTAGAAGAGTACTACGGCCAGGAGGAAGAAGAGGAGATTACGGAGGAGGGATGTGATGTAGGATCACGAGAATGGGAAGTGGCTGGAGAGGTGGCTAGTACTGTGTGCCGTCGGGAAGGGCCGTAGCCCTATAGATATATACCAGTCGAGATAGCTAGAATGAGACATCATCGTTATCCATCGCAACAGTATCGTGAGGAATGGCGGCTCAACGGGCGACTTTCCTAGGTCGTACCAGCATTCTCTGAGAAAATGCGACGTATGTCAGTGATTGTCTTGAAATCTTTATTAATGAGGACGTAGACTGGACCATCAGCCTGAATACAAGCTGTGCAGCCTCGTTGATGTTCTCAAGTAACTCTCTGACGAACTTCTTTTGCTTGCGCAGCGATCGGCCGTATCGGTCCTTGTTTGCAACTGCCTCGTAGAAGTGCAAGGCGAAATTAATATTATTCCGTGTCGAGCTTGAATCCCCGCAACTAAAACCTGGAGCTTCAGGATCATCCCCATTTGCATACGAGACTTACCAACTTTTCACGGTATGTCCATAATGCTACCGCCCACACCATACGTGTGTTGAGATTGACCAAGTACGTACAAGGAACCTGAGGTAGTAGTCGCACATTGAGACACAAGCGTGGTCGTGAAAGGATTTGCAGATCTGTATATCCTAGATGACTGCAGCTGTCAAACGTCATTGAATCTCTAGTAGAAGTAGTCGATCCGAGCCGTCCGGGTTTTTTTTCTTCGTGACAAGGCTCGTAAATTCTCTCGAAATTGGTGAAGCAGCTCAGCTTGCACGTAAGACAACCGACAATTCTTGCTAGTACGTTCATCCTAGCTTCTCCATTCTGGGACTCGAGCCAGTGCTCTTCTTGTTGCTCGTATTTCATTCATCCCCATTAACGTTCATCAATCCAGATCCTCTTGCGTGAGGTTGTTGCGCAGTACCTTTTCTGCAGATCTGGCACGCACAGCGGTTCAAACTTTGTATGCATAACATGAATTTTACACCATCAACTTTCTATGAGGTGTAAATATCGTATTTCTAAACCAGTAAGGTGAGAGGTGTAACATTTACACCATACATTCATATAGGTGTTTCACAAGCACTTTTTATGTAAGTGGCGTAACTTTACACCACTTGCCGTTATGGGTGTAATCTTACACCATTTATCATGCGGGGTGTATCTTTACACCATTCAGCTTGAGAGGTGTATCTTTACACCACTTACTTTGAGTGGTGTATCTTTACACCACTTACTTTGAGTGGTGTAGTATTTACACTCTTTTATTGTAAACGGTTTAAATCGATGATAATGGTGTAGTATTACGCCCCGCTATATTACAGGTGTAAGTCTGTAAAAGGACTTATAAAGTTTTCGAAAATGTCCCATCCGAACACCATAGCACACAAAAGTATTGTATAAAATAGTTGTTATAGTAAATAACATTAAATTGCCTTTGTGGTAGAGTGGTTAATTCTATTGATGGAAATTCCACTATAGAATGCTACAGCTTAGGAGTGTGGGTTCGAATCCAGGTAAGGACAGAGCTTTTAAATTATCTGGGGTCGATTTACACCGTTAGCTGATACCGGTGTACGTTATGCGTTACACCTTTTATAGAAGTGTGGCGGTAAGAGGGGTAACTATTTTACACCATTTACTGATAAAGGTGTTAGATGTGAATGGTGTAAATTTTAGAGGTGTAAACCTGTAAGAGGTGTAACTGTAAAGGGTGTAAACCCCGTACCGTCATGCACGTGGCGGATTCAGGTGCGATGTTGTGTTTTTCATAGCTATATAGGCCTGCCAGTGTGATGCTGGAGAAGGGATGCTTCTCGGTCGTACAAGGGTCTTCTTCCCGTAAAAGAATGCTCGTATCCTTGAAACATCGGTGTCGAAAATGGAATGATGTAGTGCTAGCAGTCGCGTACTCCTGAACTGCTAGTACTTTCTGTCTTCTCGTACACATCGCTGCCCAACGATTTAAACATCCCCGTGTACGTGCTACAGATCTTGACATCTTCTGGTACTTAACTACTGTACATACCTGCTTGGGAGCTCGTAGGGTGCTTTCCCACTCTATGTTGGAAGGAACCAAAACCGAAAACGTACCGGAGGTTGTGCTGTTTATTGTTTGCTCGTACGGCGTCCGAAGCACTTCCCGACTCGTACGCTTCGTGCTTTGGTGTAGAACGATGCACTATGTGTCTCTTGTGATGGAGTAACAGCTCATTCATATGGCCATTGTGAGTAAAGGCAGCCTGCAACTTGCGTAAGCCTCGAAGCATCGCCCATAATTCTCACTCGTGCTTTGGAGTAGAACGATGTATGTGTCTCTCGTGGTCGGCCGGTGCAGGAACAGCTCGTTCATATGGCCACTGTGAGTATTGAAGGCAGACTGCAAGCGTAATCCTCGAAGCATTGCCCATAATTCTCACCCTGGGCCCCGACATCACGTATGTCGCCCATTGAATGCAACATTTCGACTTTCTAAAGTACGTTATCCAAACATCCCCATTTGCATGGTGATACTCTCCCAGTGCGTTAATAAGATTATCCTGTATGTCTTCATTTGCTACAAGGAAGTAAGCTAAGTAGGTCGGTAGCATCCTCAGCTTGAGTGTCTAAGATACAGCAGTGTATTGTGTACGGGAATTCACCGCTACCTGCCTTATTTACTGTGTTTGTGGGTGCGGGAAACATGAGGTCAAGCCAAAAAAGTGAAGCCCATATTTCCGGTTGTTGAGCATGGGTGGTGAGAACCGCCTTTTGGGCTTATCCATGGCGGGCGTCATGAGCGTCTCATGGGGGATCAAGATAAGGATAAGATCCTCCATGTCTGAAGATACCGTCAACGTGAAGTTTTGGCTTGGGAGGAAAGGAGAGTGGGAAAGTACTGCAAAGACATCAGGACTCTGACTGTAAAAATCTTAAGAAGGAGGCGGACAGACGCTGAAGAATCGTCTTAATTCATGGCCATGGGAAAAGAGGGATAAGGAGAAGATCGATAAATAGTGCAAAGCAACCGGGACTGGGTTTGTCTGGCAGTCGACGCAAGCATAAGAAATTGTCGCTAAGTATTAAGCACGTCAAATTACCAATGAGGAAATGAGAATAAAAAGGTATATCGCGATTACGCAGGGGGTAACGTATCAGAAGCGTAGAATAGAAACCACACGCAAAGGACCAACCGAAAGGATAAAAAGGCAACTGAAAACATGAGTGAACTTGAAAGAGATTAGCATTGGCCGCAACCTTATCCAGAAACGATAATGGAAATGACGCAAGAATTAAGATTAAGATTAGAAGTTAATAGAACCATAAGTAACGAAGATCGATGGATATAAGGTGAGAAACAAATAGGCAAGCGGGCAAAACTTTGTAAAAAGAGGACTTGGGGAGGCGAGGTAGAAGAGGTAAGAAAAAGACGAGGCCGGTGAGGGGCGAAGGGTGACCAGGGATTCGGCACGGACGGTGGTGATGCTGAGGCGAGAGCATTTAACGAGCATTGCCAGATAGAACCTTGCGAGTCGAGGCCGTAATTCGAGTATTGTACTTGGTAACCAGGAATACCGGTTGGTCGTTCTTCACGGCTTCTCGGGCGAGGGCGAGCTCCGCCACAAGAGACTCCTTTGTGTCCGTGTTTGACTCGACGAGCTTGATCCAATCCTCGTAATCATATTTGGGCCCAGACCATACAACCCAGACGAGCCCACAACGGAACTCGAGGCCGACGACTCTCACGTGGGTTGGGTTAGAATGGAGTGAGAATTTGCGAAGCTGTCAAAACGGTCTGGTTAGCGCCGTTCAGGGATTCACAAGGAAGTGGATTGCTTACCAGGCTCCAAACTTCTTTGTGGTGCTTGTTAGGGATATCCTTAACCGCACTGTACCCTTCCCAGTCCCCAGCAAGCTCCATTTCCTTAACCCGAGTGACGCCAACAAGATTGTGAATCTTGTTCTTGGTTTGGCGCTTGTCTTCGCAAATCACAGTCATGAGGCCATCGATGCCAAGCTTTCGTCTCTCAGCGAGAATCGCTGTTGGAAAAGACCAGAACTGGCCTTGAGGGTCGGGATTAGCGTCGGCTGCATTCTTGGCGTTTTTGGCAGCCACTATCGCGAGGCGCTTTTCTTCTTTACTACACGACGAATTTATCAGCTTCAGAGAACATGGAGACTTCAGTATAATATCAGGGCTTACATTGCATCAACAAGCTTTGCAGTACCGGGCTTAGGGCCTCTCCCTCTCGTGCGCCCTCTAACAGCAACGACCTTGGAAACATTGACCATCACCGCCCAACGACGACCACGACTGAAGAAGGGAATTTCCTTTTCCAATGACTTATACAAATCTGGATCGGCAGCAGAAAGAGCAAGGAGTAGTCCGTCGAAGCGCTCCGTGTCTGCCAAGGCAAACAGGAGAAGGTCATCCATCGCAGCAAATTGCAAAGCTGCATGATAGGAACGGACGGACGAAATGGCGGGGAAGAAGGCTCTCTTGATGTGCTCAACTTCTTGAGGCTTCAAAGAGGAACGCTGCGGCAGAATCCCAACAACAAGGTGGCTGAGTTCTGGCGGAACATCAATGCTCTTGTCATCCTGAGGCTCCATCGGTTCAACAATGTATCCATCACCACCGTCCCACCAGACCCAGCCTTCGGGGTGCCCCTTTGCTAATGCCGCATCCCTCTCCAGCTTTCTGAGGACGCGCTCCTTGCAGATGAGGCACTCACGCTTAGGGCCGGCGCAGTACAATGGGTGACAGGGAACGTGCTTCTCGCTGACCTTCTTGACAGCAGCATCCTTTTCCTCCCTCGCCTTGCTGGCGGCCTGTTCCTTTTCCTCGCTAGCCTTCTTTGCGGCCTGTTCCTTTTGCTCTCTGGCCTTCTCGGCGGCCTGCTCACTCTGCTCCTTAGCCCTCTTGAGTTCCTCCACCATCTGTTTGACCGTCTCTCCGTCCTTGGACTTGCTCGCCATATCCAGGACCAGCTCCCGAAGTTCTTGCTGCTGGCTCTTTGCGTTCGCAAGCTTAGCAAAGAACTTCCTCTCCAGAAGATCATAATTTTCTTGGTGGGACTGCTCGGTGTGACCATTCATGCTGGGCTTCAACGAGGGCAAATCCTTGAGATGGGCCTCCAACTTCTTGACGTGCTCGTCGATAGCGAAAAGCTCTGCCCTCAACTTCTGCACCTCCTGGCGGTACTGGATTTGGTCCATTTTCGCTGGGGATTGTAAAGGAAGATGACGAAGGGTGCTGGGTGAGGTGTGGTGACGGCAACGACGAGTGGGAGAGATGTTCTGAGTGTGATGACGAAGCCAAAGAAGAGATTTGAAGAGCTGTCGAGGAGAAGCAGAGTGTGCTGGAGGTGGTGACTGCAACTCTGTCGTTTGATTGCGAGTGGGAAGTGGCTACGGAAGCTTCTTGGGCGAGGGTATCCTGCAGGTTTGGTGTCAGCTTCTGTATTGAAACAAAGAGAGCAACAGATGGCCCCAGCGCCTCTTCAACGGTACCTTGCCATCTAGCCGACAATGGAGGGGAGTTGCATACCTGGAGTACAAGATCTGTTCACAAAAGAGTCGAGCGACCGTAAACTGCCGTTCAAGAAGAGAATGCTGAGCAAAAAGGATGTTTGCCAGGTAGCAACTTCGAGCAGAGGCGATGGTTTTGGGGATGCGAATCGTCTGGGGACTTCTGGAGTTTATGTTAGATTCTGATCGAGGGAAGGCATTCGGGCATGGATAACGAGAGCCCTTCTATATTGCCTAGCAAACAAGAGAAGATACGGACCTTGGTGATGAACAACACAGAATAGCCTTCTTGAAGCAGTCCACTGAATGTACCGTCTCAATGAAACAGAAATGCAATCTCGACGACAGAGAAAGAGCTCAACAAAGATTCAAGAGGGCGTAAATGTCGGTCAAGGAGAATTGCAGCAATGAACAAAATGCAGCCTTTCTCAGCAATCTTGCGTGGAAGAAGTCGACAAAAGACTGAGTAGTAGCAATGAGCAAACGACGTAGAGCTTTTCAACACACAAGCGTGGTTGCCGTTCGGTGCGGGGTTCAAAGAGACAGGAAAAGAGGGGAAAGAAAAAAGCGGAGGGCGTGTGAAGGGAAAACGGAGAGAAACCCAATTTTCTCGACAGAGAACAAACAACTTTGTTGTGGTGTTTGGGAGAGGTGGTGATGCGGTGCTTGTTCCTGAAGGGTTCGGAATGAAAGAAAAATATGAGAAGAGGCCGCACTGATTGTTGCTATCACCATGTGATATGTCCGCTCCTTATCTGCAAACGCTAAACCGGATCTGGTAATTGTAGCATTGATTAGCTGGTAACGGCAGCAGCAACCTTCCTGATCAGAGATGCACCGGTCCAGGCTCATCATCAACAGAATCTCACAGGTCTACGGCGTCAACTCACGAAATAGTTCCTGAAACACCAAGCGACAAACTCCTTCTCGGACGGTAACGAACTGGGAAGGCAGAAGAAATGATTGCTGTCACCATAATCTCGCCGAATCATCGCCATTGTGAGAATAGGATCGAACCTTCTCGTTCTGCCGTAATGCTTCTTTCGATAGGAGGCACAAACCAGCAGTGAAGTCAACCGGCCGTTGGAACGGCAGGCTAACGGATACAACTCTCACAGAGCCCGAGCCGGCACTCCTCTCCAGACCTCTACAAACGGCCGGAAAGCCTATTAGGCCGAATTAGTGACGTAATTATGACGTTTTTGGCGTCGAAGTGGCCGGATAGAAGCTCCGAATTACCAAAAACAGTAGTATATCTTATCTTAACTGGCCTATCAGTCCTTCCGGCCCGGTCGGCCTTTGGCCCAGAATTCAGGCCAGTTCCGGCTATGGGCAAAAGCCGGCCGGAACGGCCGATTGACTTCACTGCAAACCAGCTGAATCCAAAACCGAAAGCATTTGTTATCGCTTCATTCCAGGCTCTTCTCGACCCCGCCAGGAGTTTGCAGTTCTGGCTGGAATAGAGAAGCCTCGAGGTCGCTCGACTGTGATGGAAGAGGCATTGGATGACCCTGGTTTGGACCTCGTTTGAGGAAGTCATTGGCATGTTTGGGGTCGAATATGCAGCCTCAGAATCAAGAGAATATCGAGCCCTGTTTGAGATCACCAGCCGCGGCCGAGGACATCACGACTCACCGACAGTTACTACCTGGAATGCTGTTTGAATGCATGGAGAAAGTCATTCCAGGGACAAACGAGAAGCCAGCTCGCCATTCTTTGTCGCCGGAATGCTATGCGAGCGGTTGGAGAATGTCGCTGTACGAAAAGGACAAGCTTGCTGGCCACTTGTCGTTTTGGAGGTCATCGGCGACCGCCTATGCTCATCCTGAAGTTCGAGTAAGCTCACCTCCTCCACTTTCCTGCGTCCCTTCAGTTTTGTTTCGACTTCGAGACCGCAACTAACACTTCTACTTCTCTCCTAGGGTTCAGCATCAAGGAGCAAGACACAAGTACAGGCGCATCCCAGGAATTCCGATTTCAGAACAGTCAACGTCGACCAAAAGTACTGCTGCTTCACCAAAGTATCTCTCCTCGCGCTGAGAAAAAATGGCCGAAGGCGGCGGTTGAAGACACGACCGGAACTCGCTCGAAAGACCGACTCTCTTCTGGGCTTCCGAAAAGAAATACTCAACTCTCCAATTTGGGACCTGCTGAGATCCAAGGTATCGCTGGCTCTTTTCCGAGAAAACATGAGCCGTGCTAACATCAACTCTCCTCGAGAAGAGGCTTCAGATGCTTCAAGCAAGCAACACCCAACTCAAATCAGCATCCATATCGCCTCTTCACCCCCGGCACTATTTTATCCACCTCCGACACTTCTCAACCTCAACTTACGGCCCCAAACACAGCAACATCCCCTCAAATCACCAACACACTTTTCACAACTCCTCCCCAAATCTCTCGTCGCCTCAACAATCTTCCACCCCTCCATATTCGCCAAATCATCCCCATTCTCCTACCTCCGACCAACTCTCCCAAGGATCGTCATCTGGCATGTCCGGGAGCCGATAATCTTTATCGAGCTCCCATAGCATTCGTAACCAAGGCATGCGAAATTGATTTGGTAAGCGGGCCTAGAAGAAAGTGAGGAGCTTTGCTGCAAATGGCGATGGGCTACAAGCAATTTTGAAGGATTCGGGCGGTACAGAGTGGAGGTCATGAGAGAGGGAGTTATGGAATAGGCCTGGGGTGATTTTGCGAGAGGAGATGGTCACGGTAGATTTTGAGGTGGTGGAGGGTGTGGAGGATGTGGGTGATTGTGATAATGCTGTCATTCTTGCGCATGCTTGGGTTGGGTGCTGGAGTTGAAGTGATTGGGCTCCTATTTTGGTACACATAGCAGTCCAGCAAATGAAGAATTCGGGAATAGAAATGAGAGATATATGCCATGAATCGACTCGCTCAGGGCTCTCATCTGTTGGACATCTCCTGAGATGGTAGTCTGAGTTGTGTCCGGATCCTTGGAGTTGGGCGCTTGGTGTCGCTAATCGCTCACTAATGTTAGCGAGCAGATCTCGACGACTCGCCAAATCTAGCGGAGGTGTCAACAAACCAACCAGATTATCGAGTTGGATCAACCTCACGACCTGATTGCTGTTCTTCTACTTTTCACCAATCCAATTGTCTTTGCATGTTCCATGAGATAATCACACTGGGGAAGAATATTTGCAGGGATAACTCAAGAAATGGGTAATATTTCCATCGATGCATCACTCAGCGAAATGCATCGCAAGTTCCAAAATCAACACAACCAGAACCGCAGACCAGGCTCCCTCCACCATCCATGCACCAAATGCAGTGGGAAACAAAGGACGGAAACAACCCGAAACAGACCGAACTGTAGGCCCTTTATGTCCATCATTTCAAAACCAGATCCCTAATACGAACAGGGTACACAGCACTCTCCCTGACCAGCGGATCGCGGAGCCCCATCCTTCTGAATCAGTTTGATATTGACATACTGAAAGGTCTCAGACTCCTCAGCAACGCCCTGCTTCAGTTCAAGCAATTCCGAAGACATGTGCATATTCAGCGTTGAGCAATCATACATACAACTAGCTCTGGCATCAGGTACAGTTGTTAGGAGCAGAACTTACACGACTCAAACCGGAAAGAAACCGTCCCATTGCTGCCGATTCAGCTGCAGCTGATGGATTGGTTCGTTATCGATTGGATTCTTGATGGCTTTGACGCTGAGGTCTTGCTTGTCCTGAAGGTAGAATGCCGGACTAATGATGAATTAGATGCCCCGTTCGTTGCCGTTCGGTCCGTACCATTCTAGGGATGACATGTCCTTTTCTGGGAATACGTATAGTCAGGGTGGTTATGTTTCTTGCTGCAATCGAGGTGGAACTCTGGAAGATGTGCTTGATTGACTTGAAGGAAAGGTTGGCTGTGAACCTCCAGTCGGAAAGGGCAGATCGATTGGTATTGACGTGGTTTCTAGGACTCTTCAGCTGTTACGGCCCGAAGACAGCTGCTGCAGCTGATTCGGTTTGCGCACATGTACTGGCATTGGGATTTTCGAGACCGTAGGATCATATGTTCTCCACATGAATCACAACATATGCATTCAAGGAAAGATATTCGATCGTGCTGTATCCAATGCAAAGGAACTGTAACCGATGCAAGTGGATTCTGTTCAGCACCTGTTCTGCACAGCAGAGCCGTATGTTAGATCCTCAGCTGGTCGGTGCTTTCCGTTTTGCACGGATGGAGATGCACGTCAGCTGTAGCAGGGCCTCATTTTCAGCCGTTGACTGGGGTCATATGATCATGCATGCGTAAGACAGGTCTCTCGAACTTGTTCTTCTATACTCGTGAGTTGTTACTTCGCGGTAATTTGATATATATTGCAGATCTCTTTACTCGTACATCTGCTAGCATCTTTTCTGCAAAGACTGACACCTTCTTACATCCCCGTATTACCCTTGGTTTCCTTTGATCAATGTCGTCGGTTGAGGTTGGTGAAATTCCTACCCGTGCGTGAATGACCTTCCATTGCTGAATGCAGATGCAATGAAATCATTCTTTCTCGAGCCTCGAATTGTGAAGTGATCTCGTATGGCACGCCCGCAAGCTAAGTGTTGTTGCACTCGTGTGTGTTTCTTGTCCGTCTTGGAGCAATATGCAAGAAGGGAGCTCGTGGATCGTTTCCTGCTCTTCGATGCTGGACGCAAGAGCGAAATGGGAATAGCGTGTGAGCTGGGGAAGCGGAGTCATATATTTATTTCCGTTCGCACTTGACAGCCCCTGCAGAGTTCAATACGATCTCAGCTCGTGTTCCACTTCCTTGTTGAAAGTCGAACTCCTCGTAGGATCATTATGTTATTGTAGTACTTAGTAGTTTAAGCTTGGATATATATAAAGTGTCCATCCTATTCGTAGTATCTCTACCCGTATCACCTAGGTACCTGTTGAACGGTTGGAGGCAGCCCTTTAGTTTTGCAAAGCTCGTGAACTTGACGTTATGCCAACTAAGATACGGTCTTAAATTCACGTGCCAGGGTGATTATCATCATGTGAATTCAGGCACCTTAGCCTTGCTTCTTCACGTACGATAGCCCAATTCTGCTAGACTTCTACTCGTGGAAAATCCCAGTTGTAGACCTGCTTACAGCGGGAGTTGTACTCGTATCCATGAAATGCTGCTTCATGGTGGTATAAGTAATTATATACGAGCATCGTGCCAAACCCGTGATAGTATTAGCCTTCTACTTCGTTGTTCCTCGTAGTTTCCTATTTCGGTTCTTGGTTGTGCAAGTGGCTTCGAAGTGAGATGGATGTTGTAAGTTCTTGGAAGTTCTTGGTGAGAATGGGATCATCTCGTGCATCCTCCGTCACTCTTACGTCTTAGTTGACGTAAATGGCCAGCCATATATCGCTGTGAACTCGTACGATACGATACCAGAAATTCCGGTCTTACATCTCCATGCTGCATTTTTTCTGAATTTAGTTCTACATAAGCAAGTCTCCTGTACGTACGGAAGCCCATTGTAGTTAGGCTATATATATACTCGTGGGGATGGGCAATTGATCTAGCCTCCTACTCGTACACGATACTTGGCAAATATGTGATGCTGAGGGGTCTGGACGGGTACGGGTATATGTGAGCGAGTGTTGCATTCTGTGCATTAGCGACTAAGTAAGTACGTACTTTTTTCCATCGTTTTGATTGTAATCTGAAAGTGTGAAACATGCAGTGACTCTGAACATGTTGCATGTTTTGGCTCTCGGAACCATTCTACTTTTCATACCATGCTCTTGCACGACGGATGTTCCTAAAGTGCAGTGTTGGCAACGGGCGGGTCGGGCTAGGCTAGGCCTGGGCTTTACCCTCATGGGCCAGGCTTGGGCTTCAATTTTTAGGGCCCAAAATAAATGGGCTGGGCTTGGGCTTTGAGGAGGCCTGGCCTGGTTGGCCCAAAAAGCCCATAATGGACATTTTAGACCCCATTTTTTCCATTTTAGGAAACTGTGACTTACTAAAACACCAAAATGTTGCTGATCAGGGACCAAGATAGGGTATTCTTGGCAGTCTTGGAAGGCCCATGGGCTTTTTGGGCCGGCTTGGGCTTTGCCAAAAGCCTACAGGCTGGGCCTGGGCTTTGATATGTCAAGCCCATGAAAGTAGGCCAAGCTTGGGCTTTGGTAAAGCCGGGCCCAGCCCGCCCGTTGCCAACACTGCTAAAGTGTGTCTATTTGATGTTGAATATGTAAATTCGTTCGCCATTCACTTTTCTGGATGTATTTCTGAGGCTCGTACATTGGTTTCCCATAGCATATTCTTCTCTACAACAAGGAGCGGGTGATGTTTCTGCTCATACCTTAGCTCTGGTGACACAGCATAACTCGGGCTGCCTCTCGTGTGTACCCCTGATTGCACTAGAATTTTACTTGTGTATGTCCTCCGTTGCGTGCAGTCTGCCAGTGGAAATCAACGTGGCACATCAGGGGGCCAACGTCCGGAAAGTAGCCAGAAGCGAGCCCCTAAAACTGGTAGCGAGGGTAGCGAAGTTTTAGTGACAGTTAATGTTGTGTGAGACTTGGGAATGCTGTGTGAGATGGGAACTCCGGAAAACGGCATGCCGAGATACTAATATGATAGCGACATCGGCAATTCTTCCTTCTACGGCAACTCTTAAGGGCTCAGCCCTGCCGAGAATTGCCTGTGTATAAAGCCTTCGGGCATCTACCGCACCTTTAGAAGGTTTGGCCTCAGTAACATCTCCCTCTCCCCATCACCTCCTCATCTTTTGCAATTACATACTGACTTGTCTTAGAACTCAATGTCCTCACTCGCAATGCTCCCCTTGACCGCTCTGGTACTCGCATTGCCCTCTTTGGCCGCTCCAGTACTCGTGCTCACTGCTATAATACTCTCGTTCATTGTTCCAACTCTGTCGTTTTTACCACTTCAACTCTGACTATTATCGCTCTGATACTCGGCAAGTATTATCGCTTCAACACTCGTGCTCACCACTTGAACTCTGGCATCCGCACGTCTACCGCTCCTACCTGGGCCGGCACTGTTGTTCACCGCTCTGACTCTGGCATTCTTACCGCTACGGCACTCCGTAGGTATCATCATTTCGACACTGTTGTTTACCGCTACGACTCGGACAGCCGACTCTGCCATCTGCGCGCGCGCGGCTCCGACAATGGTGCTCTCATAGCTTCAGTACATCGTTCTAACAGCTTTTAGGTTGAACCTTTAATTGTGTATTGATATTAGTAGCCTGAGGAAGTAAGTATCTAAGTATCTAAGTAGATACTTAGATGAGAAGTACAGTATTAGGATAGAGAATTTGAATTGAACAGCTTGAGTGTAAATGACATCAGAATAATTATCATCGCAATCACTGTCTTCTTAGCTTTAGTTTCGATGAACTACATAAGATTCTTCGCTGTAATAAGTTATAATAGTCCCGAGCGCTTTTAATTTATCTTCATGACGGCAACTTTGGCTACTGTAGCCTCAGTTTTGGCACTTCTCGTCAACTTTTCGCTAACCTTCGCTACCCACTTTTAGTGCTCGCTAACGCCGCTACTTTCCTGGGGTCAGCCCCCTGATGCAGCCAGATTTGCGATTTGGCGAGGCTTCTACTCGTACGAAAGCCTGGCCTGCTCAACTCTGTTTTATGGCTTCTACTCGTGTCTCAGGCTGCTTGATGGCGCCTAATAGCGGGATATCCTACAGTTGTACGTGAGCGAATATTGTTCTATTTTGTGGTTTTAGTTCCTCGATGCCATCGTTGGCTGTAGCTTGGAAGTGGGATAAGTTCCATGGAAATGGTGGGTAGAATGTACGTTTTTCTCTTGAGCATCCAACTATGTAGCAACGCCTAATGTTGGTTGATGTAATAAGAAACGTACATCGGGTTTGTAATGCTCGTAGGAAATTGGGTTGATGTAAGAATACGAGTGTAGAACGTTGATTGTATTGTCTATCTAAGGTGGTGGTAACTACGGCCTATATACCCCAGGGACGCTGTGGCGTCACCCCCGGCCATGGAAAGGACCACGGCACCACGGCAACGCCTACAGGCTCTCGGATCGATATCCAACAGTTGATTTTCGAGATGTACTAAGTACTATACAGACTTCCTCTACATACCTATAATCCAGTGAACACTGCGGACGTAGATGAGATTTGTTCTCGTGTACATTCTCGAACCGGCTGTGCCAAAGCTTCTACTCGTATGAATATCTACCTTCCTAAGACTACCCTCATGGAAGTGGCCGCGGCCAGGTCGTCTATACTTTTGCTTGTGTTTCGCCTGTGTCTGCAAAGTGTGAAGTTGGGATGTTGAGAAGCGTGAGCAGATACTATATGTGAATACGTATTTAGTTGCTAGTTCCCTGCGGATTTGAAGGTTGGCCGGTTTGTGGAGCTAATACTCGTATGGTCTTAAGCAGAGTCCTTGGTTGTAGCTTAGTCGCTTAATAGGCCGTATTAAAGTTTGTCTCTGATCAACTCGCTTTGAAGTTGAACAAGAGACAAGAGGAACTTGTTAGCAGAGAGAAAAGAGAGTCACAGAGACAGAGAAGAGACAAAGAGACACAGCAAGACATTGTAGTCAGAGACTACTCAGTTGATTGCTAGACTAGGAGGCTACCTGGAGATAAAGGCCGAGTGACTTTGTGGGATGGGGTAGGGCAAACCCTGTGTGCCCCAGAGCCCCCAGATCCCGTGCTACCAAGACAAAGTTACGTAACAACACTCCTCCTGGCCTGATCTCCCTAGACTCCTCCTATCTGAGACTATCCCTTAAGTCTAAGACGTCCCTTCGATAAGTTTGCTCCTCCAGACCCTTACTTCCAACGACGACGAAGTGCCAACTTTTCCGACTTGAGACCAGTGTAGAACTTACACTTCTCATGGGCCGGCGTGGCGAGAGGCTTGGTTAGGTAGTCAGCTACCATATCCTTTGTGCCGACATGTTTCAATTCGACGTGCTCAAGTTCGACTCTCTGTCGAAGGAAGTGATAAGCAATATCAATATGCTTTGATCGTTGATGATCCTCAGGGTTAGATGCCACTTTAATAGCAGCTTGGTTATCCAAGAGAAGCAGCACTGGTGGAGCGTATCTGGTGCCATCAGTAGTAAGAACCTCATCATCCATTGCAATGGCATTTAGTTCGGCAATGATTTCCCTCAACCATATGCCTTCTTTACTGGCAACGGAAGCCAAGACGTATTCTGATTCCATCGTACTTGTTGCTACGAAAGTTTGCTTCTTGCAGGCCCAGCTAACGACCGATCTGTTGTAAAGATAAAGGTACGATCCAACAGACCTACGATCGTTGGTATCTGCAGCCCAATCTGCATCAGCGAAGCCGTAAACCTCGACATCTCCCTTAGCTTTAGCAGCAGTTCCGTTGAGCCATAAGACGTCGTTTCTGGGCGCCTTCAAGTATTTGAATAACCTTTTGACGGCCTGCCAATGTATCTCCGAGGGGTCTGAACAAAATGAGGATAGATGTGAGACTGCGAAAGCTAAGTCTGGCCAAGTACCTAGCATAAGATACATGAGTGATCCTATTGCTCGTTGATACTCTTTGATATCCGCAGGTTTGTCTATCGATGAATCCGCCCTCGGGTTCCTTTTGCGAAGTAGACACGTCAGAGGCATATATACTGGTGAGCAGTTGGTCATCCCAAACTCTGCCAGAATACGATCAATGTAAGCCTTTTGGTGTAGCCCACAGCGTCCTTCCTTGTCACGAACGACTTGGATTCCTAAAAAGTATTCGACTTCTCCGGAATCCACCATCTTGAATTCCTTACTGAACTGCTTTTTGGTCTTCTCGATTATCTTATCGTTCTTACCGAAGATAAGTATATCGTCGACGTAGATGGCAGCTATGGCATCTTTTTTCATCCAAACCGAGTGATTGAGTTGCGACTTTCGGAAGCCCATGCGCCTCAGCTTGCTCGTGAGCTTTTTATACCACAGACGTGGTGATTGCTTTAAGCCATAGAGTGCCTTTTTCAGTCGTAAAGCTGGCTTCTTGATATCTGCAGCTTGTAGACCTTGGGCTTGAAGCAACTCATCGTAATATCCAAGCTCTTCGAAACCCTCAGGGATGGCCACGTAAATGTCATCTCTGTCAACTTCTGCGCAAAGGAAAGCCGTTTTTGCGTCAAGCTGATGAATTTTCCAGCCATATTCACCTGCCATGGCGAACAGCAACCTAAGAGAAGTAAACTTGGCAACTGAGGCGAATGTTTCGTTATAGTTGACACCCTTCTTCTGAGTGAACCCTCTTGCAACTAATCGTGACTTGTATCTGTCAATGCTACCATCGGCTTTGATCTTCTTTTTGAACACCCAACGACATCCAATCACTGGTGCATGTTTCTTGCCATCGAGATCTACCAACTCCACCACCTTGTTATCGTCAATACTATCGAGCTTATCGATCATTGAGGCAGTCCATTGAGGACCTTCGGTGATGTGGTTTTTTGCGTCACGATATGTATACGTATCAGGGTTATCAACATCATTCAACCGATGCCTTGTGTATAGATCGTTTTCGATGATATTTTTCACCGAGCTTGCCATGTGAGCTCGAGGTGAGCGTCTTCGGTTTGGTTTGCTTGCAAGTTGGTATTGCGAAGCAGGATACCTGGGATTTGGCTTCAATTCCCTTCTTCGTGGCACATTCCTAGCAGCTTCTATCCTTCGACGAGTATCACTACTGTCTGAATCAAGTTCACTGGGACTGCTTGACAAACTCGAGGAACCAGATCCTCTGTGCCTGCGTTCCTCTTCGGCAATTCGTAGTGTCTCAGCTGCAGCTACTCTTCGTGCCTCATCAGCTTGCCTTGCTGCATTATCAGCATCACGCTGTGCAGCGGCATCAAGCTCATCGTCGAGTCTCGCTTGACGGAGTAATTCGTCTTCATCTCCGAAGAGGCCAAAACGATCCATGAACTGCCAGTGCGGAGGAGGTGGAGGTTCGCCATCAGAGGAATCACTGATCTCAAAGGTTGATAACCATCCTAACATCTCGTTAGGTAACCTTTCAACAGATAGGGATATGCATACCTTCAGAACTGGAGTCATTATCTCCCAAATTGAAGCTCCTTCGTATGTCATATTTCACCGTATCATCCACTAACAAAGTTAGCGCTGCTTGAAATGATGCCTATCATAGGACTTACTCATCTGGCCTAAGCCATTCGCTGTCTCGCCTGACATTTGTTCCATCACGGAAAAATCAGCTTCATCAAATACCACGTCTGAGGAGACAAAAGTCTTCTTCGTGGATGGATTATAGAGGATATAGTTTGCACTATCGCCCTCAATGCCCAGCAAGGTTGCCTTAATCGCATTTGGCTTGAACTTGCCGTTACAACGAGTCTTGTCGATAATAGCGAATGCATTGCAACCCCAGACTCTTAGTATATCGAGGTCTGGGATGAAGCCATTGATCATCTCGTACGGGCTTGCCCTTCCTGGGTTAGCTTCTGACGGGAGTCTGTTGGTTAGGTAGACCGCATGCTCAACAGCGTATTTCCAGAGACTTTGCGAAGCACCAGATGTGAACATCATGCATTTTGCCTTCGAAACGATAGTTCGTATGAACCTCTCCGAAACTCCTGCTTGACGTGAGGTATAAGGTGCAGATGTTTCATGGAATATCCCTTCATCTTCTAAGAAGGAGTCAAGTGGTATGTTGACGAATTTCGTGCCATTATCAGTCTTGAAGCGTTTGATGAGCTTCCCAGTCTGTAACTCCACAGCCTTTTTATACGCTTTAAACGCTGCCGTGGCATCACTCTTTTTCTTCAGAAATACCACCGTAACATACCTGGACTTATCGTCAACAAAGATAACGAAGTAACGAAAACCTTTCGATAACGGAGTGATTGGTCCCGCAGTATCCGCATGGACCATCTCCAGAATATGCCCAGCACGACGAGCTGCAGCCTTCTTCGTGCGAATTCGGGTACCTCTTCCTTCAACACAACTTTTGCAGCAACGATATTCCATTAATGGGGTTTGAAGCTGCTCATGCTTGAGGAGTTTAACCCTTCGTTTGTGACCTAACACACGCATCATGTTTGAATGTGGATGGCCCAAACGATGATGGACAATGTTCTCATATAGCGAGACACTGTTATGGTTCTGATGATCACAATAAGTTTGGCCAACGGTTCTTCTCGTGGACTTGGTCGGTCCCTCTCAACTTCACGCGTTGCCTTTCTGGATGCTACAAAGGCAAGCTTGGTAGGCTCTTCGTTAGCATCATCCGATTCCATCCAGGATGAAACATCATCGTCCTCCGAAGGTTGACTTGTGTCTGATGATCCTTCATAATCCATGTCTGAGAAGTAATCTTCGGAGTCATAGAAAACCATGTCAGGTATGTCATTGTCCTGATCCAACGGTACAAAACCAGCAGTGGACGAATAATATCCTTTCCGTCTGTCTTCTGGAAAAGTATCAACATCGTAAGCTGTGTGAGCTCTCCGAAACCTATCATCAATCTCGCTTGACGAAGATGTAGATCTAGAAGGGTTATGGTAATGACGACGAGCACGCTTAGCTCTGCGTTCCCGTCTAGGCAATCTGTTATTGTTACCTCTCTTCTTACCGTGTGGAGCATCTTGAATTGAATAATCACGGGTCGTGCTATCGGCGATTGTAACGCCAGATGCAATTTGTGTTAGATAACACGACCCTCTAGCTTTTAAAGCCAGATCCACCACATATTGACCATTCTTCGTTGAAGTTGTGAGTATCTTTTGGCCTGTATCATCGTCGATGATAGCTCCTTTCAATACGGGTGTACCTCTGCGATCAGTAGCTCCATATTGAATGCTTGTATAGCCAGTCAAACCAAATTGATATGGCGACAACAGGTTAGCCGTTAGAGCAGGGATATAGTAAACATCCGGTATAATCAGTGGCTTCACGGAACCATCTTCCCGGATCGTTTGCAGTTCCACCTCTCCAATACCTATGATTGGGACTAAGCTTCCATCTGCGACTTTAATCGTTTCTCCATGAACCTCCTCGCAGTTAATGAAGAAATTGTTGTTGCAAAACGCCTGCTCATTTGTGTCTGAGTCAACGATGATGCGCTGGGTACTCTTTCTGACGCCCAGCAGCTGACCCGGTCTTTGCAGCTTCCTCTGTACCAAAGTTGTCTTTTTTAGTGACAAGGTATCAGGAATGGTGGACCTCCTGCGAACTCTGGTGGGAGAAGGCGATCTGGATCTAGAATCCGAGCGCTTGCGCCTAGTTGACTTGTTAGTATCACGCTTCTTTCTCGGTTCTGGGGAAGATGAGCAATCTCTATCGCGTTTCTTCTGTCGTTCACGGGCTTTCTCCCGTTGCTTGATCCTCGCCTGTGCCTCCTTAATTTGACGTTTGTAATCGGAGTCAGTACGTCTTTTGTTCTTGCATTCAAATGCACGATGTCCTTTCTCATGACATCTGTAGCAGACCCATTCCTTGTCATTTGGTTTGACGTATTTGGACGACGACTTGGACTTCTTATCAGAATGCTTGCGTTTGAATCCCTTTTCGGACGAGGCATAATGAGCCTTCTTTGTGTCCTCCTCCTCACTGCCAGATCCAACTAGTTCATCATGGAGCAGCTTTTGCTTCACATCACGTATCGTGATCATTGGATCTTGACCAGCCGGCAACCTCGCGACGTAACTGTCGACCCAAGACTTGAGAGATGAAGGCAGACTGTCCAGCACATAGTTATTCTTCTCGTCGTTATCCAGATAGATTCCAGCTTCTGATGACATAACGAACGACTCCACCATTCTAGAGAAGAACTTGTTAGCATCGTCACCTTCATGAAACTTCAGAGATTCTAAGATCTTCTTCTGCGCTCGCTTGTTCTGTAAAGAAAATTGGCCATAGATCAACTGCATCTTGATCCAGATCTCAGCGGGCGAGAGGCAAGACTCAAAATCACCACGAAGTGACTTTTTGATGCTAGAGTAAAGAACCACCATGATCTTCGCAGTGTCCTTATCCCAAGTTTCTATCGCAGCAATCTGTGCCGGTGTCGGTTCTCGATTGGCTGCACGAGCATCAATAATGGCTTGTCTATCTCGACGTCGACCTGCTCGGTTAGCGTTTCTCAGTAATCTCACAGCTCTCTCGGCGGCAGTCTCGATGGGAGCCGCAGGTTGCGTGTTTCCATCTCCATTAACCGGTGGAGGTTGAGGCTCATCCTCATCATCTTCAACTACGGGTGGGACTTCCAACTCCGCTAGTGGATCATACTCAATCGTAGGACGTGGTATCCCAGGATCAAGATACTTGTAAAGACCCTTGGATTGGAAGTATAACTTCCACATCTTTGTACATTGACGGTAGTTTGTTCCATCGAACTTTTCCAAGTTATCCGCATCGTCGGAGTCTTTTACCATGACGACCGATCACGACAATAGCTCCTCCTTTCTCCTCCTGTTCCTGTGTTGGAGTAGATATGGAAGAGCGTGTAGACGGCTAGGCCCTATGGCTCAAGCGGTGACAGCTCTTCTTTAGACAGATGCGTGTTTCTCAGTGGGAGCTTGCAGACGGCACGACCCTTTGGTACGAGCGGTGGCAGCTCCTCCGTTTTCAGAATCTGCGAACAAGTGAGTTTGATTGTGACGGGCTCAATAACCTGAAGTTGAACAAGAGACAAGAGGAACTTGTTAGCAGAGAGAAAAGAGAGTCACAGAGACAGAGAAGAGACAAAGAGACACAGCAAGACATTGTAGTCAGAGACTACTCAGTTGATTGCTAGACTAGGAGGCTACCTGGAGATAAAGGCCGAGTGACTTTGTGGGATGGGGTAGGGCAAACCCTGTGTGCCCCAGAGCCCCCAGATCCCGTGCTACCAAGACAAAGTTACGTAACAACACGCTTATCTTGAATATCCAACAGTAGCCAGTTGTTTGATGCGTGATGAGATCCGTATGATATTGAAATGCTCGTCAGTATAGTCTGGGATATAGCCCTCTAACATCCCCGTGTCGCTCCATCTTTCAAAGGGTCCAGTCAGGTGATGCCATTCCCTGCCAGTATTCGTATACCGGCTTGCGTGACCTTCCAGGTCCGAGCTTGTATAGTTATCCTCGTTCCATCATCTGTCTCTTCTACTGTCAATAAGGTGTACCTGTCAAAAGCTGAAAAGATCAATAGATTTTGCGTGATAATCTCACTTGCCTCATTACTATACTCATTGTCGTTTGCAATCTTTGTTGCCTTTCGTGGGCCTCTCTTTCTGTGCATGTGTTGCCAATGTGTAAGCCCAGTCTGGAGTGAAGCTAGTCGTAAGGTCTAAGTATAAACTCCATTTGTTGGTTTCTACAATCTCGTGTTGCATTCCCGTAACGTCATCTTCTTTTGTACACACACTTGAATTCCTTGCAGCATCTACTCGTATAATAGCCCACTGCGTCGAGGCTTCAGTGCATGCGATATGTCAGTATTGGACGAACTCTACTCGTATGAGTGTCCAGTTGCGTTTGAATTCTGCTTGCGGTCTTGGTCGTCCTCGTAAAAAGCTGGGAAGCTCGACGTGGTATATGCGAGCGAATATCATGTATTGGGGTTGTAGCCTGAGTACTCGTAATTTAGCCTCAATGCTAATAGGTGTAATCACAAGAGTTGACTGCGGTGGCCGTCTCTCCTCAAAAGTTCCAGGCATTGTGGACTGTGAGCGAGGCACAGGAGGCACCGAATTACCAACAGGTCGTGAGACTGTTGCCACGGTATTGACCGTCTGCTGTGGCTGAGGGGAATGGGCTTCTTTCCTTGCAGTCCATGCCTCATCCGTCTCGTGCGGCCAAGCTCCATTGGCTAAGGCATCCAACCGATCGGTGTGCATTGTGGCATCCGCCTGCGTTACTCCATGCTGGACGATGTCCCTGGCATTGTCGGTGAAACAAGTCATCATCAGGTTCGGGAGTGGTTGCAGGATGGTGGCTGCCAATGCGTCCTGGACATCGTCGATCCACTTGGTGTATCGTGGGCTCCTGGTGAGCTCACTAACAAAAGCAGCGCTTCTCAACGCAGCTGCCTCTGAGTCTGAATAAGCCAGGTAATGATTATTCCATATCCAACGACGAGCCTCGTTGACTGACGGGCGGTCGTGTCCTCTGTTGTGTCGGGTAAAGTATGCTTTGTGGCCTGGAACGCTTCGTTCTTCAAACCGGTATCTTTCCAAGATGTGCTCCGCCCTATCCAGGTCGAGAAATGAAGCGAATTCCGTTTCCTTGGGGATGATCCTTGCGATGAACACAGCGTGACGAATGAAGGATTTGAGTTCTCCCTCAAGCTGTTTGTCGAAAAGTTTGCGTTGATTAGGATCGACGGACATTCCCGGCGGAGGTGGAGGAATTTGCTGGTTCGACATCGTGTAGGCGATGAGCCAATGGTCGATTGAGGAGGGCTGAGAGTGTGGAGCTGGGGAGAGAGATCCGAGCAAAGAGACTGTTGGATAACTGTCTTCCGAAGGGGGTGTCGACCCAATGGACTGGGGAGGAACCTTCGATTCTCTCGAACAGCGATCGGTCAGGTCTTTCGATACGGTCGGCCAAAGACCGGGAGGGCTCCTTCTCGCTGGGCTGGGCCGAAGCCTTCTTTTGGGCCTTCTTCTGGACCTTGACTCTTCCGACCGGCAACGAGATGCGTGCCTCGAGGGAAGTCTTGATGGCGGGGGAAGTGCGGCGGGGCTGGAAGGTCTTCTTCGCCAGTTTGTTGACTTGTTGGGTGCTCGTCCGTTCTGAGAGACGGTCGAGGCGAATGGTTTGGTTTGGTTGTGTTTGGTTGTGTTTGGTGTGTTTGTGTTTGATGAAAGACGTCGGGGACGATAGTTTCTCCGATCTGGAAAGTTGCTACCAACTGTAATCACAAGAGTTGATGCTGGTCAAAAAGGATGAGAAAGATGAGACAAAAGACAATGTGTGGTAAAAAGCAGGTGATGTTCCATTCAGCAGCTGCGTGTGTCGCTCCGATCCATCTTCTACTTTCTACAAGTTGTGCACCCGGTTGCCTCAGTACAAAGCTGAGAAGGTTGAAAGGGTATCCGTAAATGGTCTTGTTCGGTATTGCAGCTGGTTTGTGTCTTCCTCACGTTTCTTTCATGTACGTGCCTCTCTTGTATAGCATACGTATATATATACTTTGACTAGCAGCTCCTAACGCTGTTTATTGCGTTGATGAACGTTGCTTCGCATCTAGATTTCCAACATTCGTAAGGTGCTACTGAACGTTTTGGGATGTACACAGTCTTTCACATCCCTGTGAGAGATCCTTCGTCAAGGCAAATAACTGAGGCTGGACTTCTTCTGCTCGTATATTCATTGCATTGCGTTGAGGATGTGAGGTGTACACATGCCTGCTCGTGTTCCGATCTGAGTCTCACTGGTCGCTTAATTGTAAAGCTGCACGTAGGCGGGTTTGATGCTTTAACGTTTGGTAGTTGGTTATATGTTCTCTTTGTCAGTTGTGCTCGTAGTATAGTTCGTGTTTGTAGCTGTTTCGGTTTCATGTATACCTGATGTAGTCGTCGTGAGCTGTATCTTATCTTACATCCCCGTACAACCTGGTTCTTCCAAACAGTGGACTCAGATTAAAGCTCTTGTGTTATTGCAACTCGTTTCTCGACCTTGATGGTATTGGATTGGACTCATAACACCTTCGATATTCTGTTTTGTTTGTGAAGGGATGGATATGTGGTAAGAGTAAAATGATATGCGTGATGCATGCTCTGTCTCGCTGGTTTGTTGTAAAGTCGACTCAGATTAGACTTCTTGTTGTATCATTGTATGGCAACTCGTGTCTCAACTGGGACGATGCTGGTTTGTACTCGTATACGCGTAACTCCTTCGAACCAACCTTTTTGTTGTAAAGGGATATATGTTAATAGTGAAATGATAGTGCTTTGTTGTAAAGTCGACTCGGATTAGACCTCTTATTGTATGGCTACTCGTACCTCTGTCACAATAATATTACCTTATACTCGTAACTCCTTCGATAAAGCTCTTTTGTTGTAAAGGGATATATGCTAAGAGTGAAATGATATGCGTGCTATGTGGCCTGGCTACAAATTGGTTTACTGCTAGGTTCTTCTACTCGTACTTATCTACCACTTGTGTATCCTTGGTGCTTGCGGTGGTTGACGTGGTCTGGTGTTGGTGATCGAGTGAAGTCACACTTTTCTGTGAAAAGAGGTCGCAACGTATGGTGTTTGATTCCTGGGCCTTACATCCCCGTGATGTCCTCCAAGGCACTTGTATTCTCTATCGTAGCGAGGTTTTCTGATTGAGTGAGACTTACTTCTCGTGGCGGGTATTCCAGTTGGGAATAACTTTACTCGTGTGGGTGCCCATTTGGTGTGACCTTCTACTCGTATTAGCCTCGGTGACCTCAGCTCGAGCTTCTGTATTCTCCATACATTCGAAGGGTAGACGTATGCGGACTGTAGCAATCCAATGAATGTTTTGTTTTCGACTCGTCAGGTCTCTTCTCCACCCTTCTGTCACTCGTATATGAGGTCCATGCTGTAACTCTGTAGCTTGAATGGACGTGCGATCTGAAGGAGTAGCTCCTACCGTTGTCTGATACGTGAAGACTCGGACAGGAGATAGGCTTGCTATGCTCGTGCGATCGTGAAGTTCTAGCTAGAGAGACAACTTATCTACCTAGCTAGGCCTTTACATCCCCGTGAATCTTTCGAATTCTCCTCGATGCTCTCGACACAGACGAGGTGGTATGGACTCGTGTCTTCCGCTCATCGGACCTGATTTTTTTTCGCGTTCCGGATCTGGGGTCCTATTGATAACTTCTCTCCACGAGACTTTACTCGTGTGAGCACCGTGTCGGAGTCTTGCTGTATTTCTACTCGTGTACGCGTATGCCAGCTGTTCTCAAACTCGTATTTGAGCTGGGCTAGAATAGCCTGTGGGTATACGTATCCCCGTGTCTGTCGGTTGATTTGGATGTTTGTGTTGATATACTCGTAGGAAGAACCCGTCCGTTTCTTTAGTACTTTTGGAAGTGCCCGTAGCATCCTCTCAGGACTCAGGTTCTTTATAGCGTGGCGAGTTGGTTGCGGATTGTACTCGTACCGTCGCCCTGATGTTGCTGATCTTTAGCGCGTGAGGGACGTCAGTATCGCTAGACCTGTACTCGTATGGTTTCCTCGTTTATGTTGTTTCTACTCGTACTCGTGTGTCAATCGCCTCACGCCTTGCTGCTCGTATAATCCCCCTTTGGTATCCTGCGGCGGGTATACGTGGTCAAATGTCTCCTTGGTTTGTGTTTTACTCGTAGTTTCCAACCATTAGATTTGTCCTTATTTCGGAAGTGGAGAGAATGTTGTTCCGGAGGATGTTGTTCTGAAGGGTGTGAGCGAGGTAGCTTTTATACCCCACCGTACGAAGCGGAACAAGCCGCTTCAGCTCAGGCTTGAGTTGCTCAATTTCAAGACTGCCGCGAACGGATTTTCTTCCGGGGAGCGGTAGATTTCACAAGGCAACCCTACGAATTCATCAACGAGAACATTAACAGATGTATGAATGAACCAGCGCAAGCCAAACGGGGAGTAAGAATATGCATTACCCATCCCAGTACATACCACAAACCTGGCAAGGGCCCCGAACGGTACCCTCAAGCCCAAAGAAAACTACCATGAAAATAACCATGAGATATAAAACGAACGCTGTACACACCCCCAACCAGCAGAAGCACCCCGCCCCAAACCAAGAAGAAGAAACTCAAAAAACGCCAAAACCCTAAGATCCTACCCAAGAAGTGAAAAACGCACTCAAATCCATCACCAGCCATTATCATAAACTCCCCTTATACCTTCTCCCCCGAAATCACAACAGAATGCATACTCTCCAACCCCGTCTCCCTCCTAACCGGCACAAACCCCCCACTCTTCCTCCACCCCCTCTCCTGCCTCCTCCTCGCCGCCCCATGTACCGCCGCCACGCCCACAACAATCCCCAACACAACACTCACCGCGACCAACCCCACCGCACAGCCCCACGCGCCCCTCACCTCCTGGCATGCCGCGCGGAAGTTGATGTCCGGATGCTGTTCATTCCGCCTCGCACATGTCCAAGCCCAGAAACTCTGGCCGGAGGAGGGGCGGAAGTTGTAGTAGTATACCGCCCCTCCTAAACTGAGGCCAAAGAGGAGGAGGGTCGTGAAAGCGGAGGTCGCAAGGCCGAGGGTGGTGTTGTGCCGGACGCACCGCAAACTCGACGCAAGGAGGACAGCGCAACTAAGCACAGCGCCGGCAATCCCCACGCCGAGAAGAGCGAGCGAGTCGTCCATGACGAGTCCGTTCTGGGGCCATCCGAGTTCGCCGGCGACGAAGAAGTACGAGTCTTTCGTGTCGTGGTAGCGCTTTGTGGCCGAGACGAGTTGGCCTATCAACCCGAATGAGAGCGCTGCTGCGGCGAGGTGGAGGGCGAGGCGGGTGCGGTGGAGGAGGATGGAGAGGGGGGTCTTTGTGGAATCGGAGGAGGGGAGAAGGATGGGATTGTCGCGGGAGGTTGTGGTGGAGGTTGTGGAGGGGCGGGGCTTTTCGAAGGAGAGGGAGGCGACGGAGGGGGGGAAGGAAGGGAATGAGGGGTGGGGGAGGGAGAGGGAGGTGGTGGAGTGGATGGTTGTTGTGACGGTGATGTTGCGTTTATCGGACATGGTGACGGTGGGGTGTTGGAGAGATGCGGGAGGTGATAGGTCGGTCGGTTTCGTCCTGTCTTGAGGGTTTCGCCGTTGAGAAGTGGTGGTGAGTGGAGCTGAGTGTCAAGTCGTCCCTTCTCGCCTCTTGTCGATCTTTTCCTCGTGGTAATCGATTCGTTTGCAGTTTCGAGAAATCGATATAACGTGCCGTCTTGTTGATAGATTCGACTCTCAAAGTCTCCTTCTTTCCTTCTTCAATCAACCTCGTGGTATTGCCGATTCCTTCGTTTGTCCTTTCACAGGACGTCTACAAGACGTCAAGTCGTAACTGGTGGAGAAGAATCATCCAAACGGTTCGAGGTCTCCACCCCATTATGTATGAGTTGCCCCAATCAAGTCACCCACACCAAGCAAACGGATTTTCTCTTTTCTTTTGCCCTGTCAACCAACAACTGTCTCTCCTCGACAAGGTTATCGCGGGGTGTGCGTTCCAAAATGGTCAAGCGCGCCCTGTCTTATCGCTTTAGGGCTGTGCGACCAACGTGCGACAAGCCAATCGTTCGCCTGGTTGGGGAGATGAAGACACCACCTCGTGCGAAAATCGAGGGATTGTTCCGGGTGAGGACGGTGAGTGGTGGAGGGGACAGGAGGTGGCGAGATGAGGAAAAAAGAAGAAAAATTCGCAACGCAACGGTCTTGATTGTTGTTGGCTGAAAGGGTGTCGTGTTTGAGAACAGAGATGAGGATTTGCGAGTGTCAGGCACGAGCTGGAGTGATGATGGTGATGATGGTGATGCCTGCTGAGCAGCTCCGTTCGCTCCATTTGAAACCGTGCAACCCCGAGATTTCAATATCAACAACTGCTGACGATAATACCGAGAATAGCCCGTAAACGAATGACGGGTACAAAGCTGCAGTGAACCATGGAGCAAACGAAGCGAGCTGTCAAGTTGCACATTCCCATAGTTTCACCACGTTGAAGCAGATGATGAATGTTGCTATCCGTCCGGTTCTCGTTTGAACTTTCTCTGGTGATTCTTTGCACGGCTTTTTTCTGGTTGCTTGGAGAGTCCTCATGATGCTTCTTTGATTCTTCCTTGAGATCTGGACGAGTGCAGAATTGTGCTCTCTTTCGTGATGCTGAGACTGGACTGAATTACGAGGTTGTTCCGGACCATTTCACCGTTGCGACATGTTCGAAATCGCAATATCGAGGTGTGGTGTCTTGATTGGTTGCTCGCTTCTCTAACCGCCCACTTGCTGCATTCGGAGAATTGTTTCTGCCTCATCTCGAGATGCCTGCTTCGTCCATCTTGCTTGACTCTTCAAGGTTGCAACCTTTGTGAGCTCGACTTTCCGAGGGTCAACTCCATTTGAAGCTCGATATCGCTTCTGACTTCAAATCCGGATTTGAGTTATGGGGGTCAATTGCGAATACCTTGTGCCGACCGCATCGAACCCCTCCATCAAGCAAGCCCATGAGATGGCGAACCCCTCCATCCGAACCAACCTAGCCGTGGCAATCCCACTCCAATTCCAAAGTCTCGCCATCATCGAGGCTCAACCACCAGCTCCATCAAAGCCCATCATATCTCCCACTGGGCCTTGCCATCGACCTCCACCACCTCGGTTGTCGTCGACTCGCTTGAATGGTGCCTGGCAATCGCGCCCCGTTCGCTATCGCCCTCACTAAACTGTTTCCTGGTTAGCGACTGCCCGCTAATTTTCGCCTGCGATGACTTGCCTTCAGCCTCACTCGGCCCTCGCATCTCGCTCGCTTTTCCATGTGGTGCAACGGTAGGGATATTTTTGGCGACGAGACGAAGGACTGGGGTGCGAAACTGTTGTTTTCGAGAATGCAGTTGGAAGGACAATGATGGCGACATAGTGAGAAAGGGAGATTTCGAAACGGTTGTAAGATGGGTTGTAGAGGTTGTTGGTGGATGAAGAGGAGAGGAGGAAAGTTTGGGTGGGGGTCTGTGTGGGGGGTGGGGAGATTATCAGAGATTAGATCTTTCGCTTTCCGGGCCTCGCTCCACTACTCACCTCAACAACCATCCTCGGTCGGGACCATCTTTACTTTGTTTTACAGAACCTAAAAAGGCCTATCCCGAGAATCAGCGATTGAAGTAGTTAACGAATCCTCTGATGAAATACAAGCTTGCTAACATATTTACAGATGCAACTTGAGCTCGGAGCTTGAATCCATATCCACCAAACGCGTCGTCTCCTCCAACTTCACTTATAACTCGCAACATCACTACCATCCACAAACCAAGCTCCACTTCAGCATAATTCCATCACCCAAGCACCACTCTCAACCCCCTCTAATGACACACCGTCCACCCTTCTCTCCCCAAAACCTCACAAACTCCACACCCCCGACACCACCTCCCCTTTGATGCAGGGCATCCCCTAGTTTTCGCAAAGCATCGTATACATTCTCTCTTTAGACAATCAAGGCACCTCAGTGGACCTATGGATTCTTGTTTGCAAGCATCGCAGGACCATCGCATGCCGGTCATGAGCATTTGTTCCCAGGAATTCGCTGAACATGTTCCGAAGGGGCCGCGAGGACCATCGACGCCGATGAGGTTGCAGTAGGGATCGTTGATGTAGAGCTTACTCTTCTTGGGTTTCTTCTGGATCTTTTGGGTTGATATGGTGGAGGAAGACTGGGAGGAGAGAGTTTCGATGTCGGTGGCGTAGGTTGGGAGGATGATTGGTTTTGAGGCTGCGTTTCCCATCCTTACTACTTCTCGGAAGCGAAGTTGCTTCGGGTCCTGAGTGAATGTTGATTACAGTATTGCTCTACTGTTTTTGGGTGAAGTGCTGTCGCAAAGTAGACATCGATTCGAGCTGTTGGAGATATTCGTCAAGATGGGCAGTGAATGGAGTACACGTCCGTTTACGACGTTTACGACTCAAGAAGCTCTCACACCATGTTGGCCAACACGATATCATAGTTTCATCAACCTTGCTTGGTACGAGATACAGTATGGTTGCTCTCTAATTCTTTCACAAACAGCAATCAAGACCCAAACAACAATAGTCCCGCAAAGGTCTTCTCCACAGCTCCATTCTACCCTCCCCTCCTCACAACCTCCCCCTACTCCGTAATCTTCTCCTTCTGAAACGTCCCCTCCACCGGCGCCAACCACCCCGCCCTCTGACTCGCAAAAAACTCCCCCTTCGGCCCAAACCTCCCATCCGCCCTCCCCTCCTCATCCAGCGTCCCCCAAAAAACATACCTCCATTTCTCCTTCGCCTGCTCCCCATACTCGAGAATCCCACTCCCACACTCCCCGCAAAACTGCCTCGTCAGTTTACTGCCACTGCCATTATCGCTCTCGTGGGTCTTGAGATACTGCAACGACTCGGGCCGGATCGTGAGTGCGTCGATGGGAAGGCGGGTGGTGATGCCGTAGGGGGAGCCGGTGAATTTCTTGCAGTTGCGGCAGTGGCAGAGGGAGGTGCGGATGAGGGAGGTGTCTTGAGGGGGGGTGATGGTGTAGCGGATGGAGTTGCAGTAGCAGCCGCCGGTGATTGTTGGGGTGGTTATGGGGTTGTCGGGGGAGGCCATGGTTGTGGAGATGGTGAGGGTTCGGGTTGTGGGTTTGGAGGTGGGTTGGTAGATGGTGGGGAATTGGGATTTGAGTCGTAGAGATGCTGATTGAGGTGGTAGGGTATTGAATTGTGGTGTTACTCTGGTGGTGAGTTTGGTGAAGGTGAGGATGGAGAGAAATTTGGTGAGATGAGGAAGGAGCGAGGGTTGCTTGCTTTGGGGGCTGGTGTGACGTCATGGCGAGCGCGGAGGCCTCGCTTAGGTTGGTGGCCGAGTCGTTGCTGGGGTGACCGGAAATGCAACTAACAACAAAGATCGAGGTGGTCCTTCCCAAAACGAGATTGCCTCGAATGTACTTCATATCGTACGAATTCCCTCTGGCATTTGGATAAGGAGGAGGTGGAGGATGAGAGGTTTAGGCCGAAAGGGGAGTTTTTTGTTGGTCAGAGGGCGGGGCGGTTGAGGAGTGTGGAGGGGACATTTAAATGCATTTCAGAAGGCACTCGGAGGATTACGGAGTAGGATGAATGGGTTTGTACTCCTGTGGTTCTTGGTTTTGAAGCCGCGTGGGTAATGCATACTTGCTCTTACTTGCCATACTTATCATAAGGGTGCTCTTTTCTTTATTTGTGACCTCGTTGTGCTCATTGATCTGCCTCCGTTCACACCGCTACCGTACCGGTTCCATGGACCTACACGAGCGCGGTGCTATCTTCTGTCCTAATCCAGCACCTTCCTCATCCGTTTTGCATATTTGCGATCGAGCGGGAACTTACGTGAGAATGTGTATAAAACCACCATTCCCACCCTTGACACCAACATCCTTCTCAACTCCAAGGAACACGCAAGTATAAAGAAAGGAAGATACGAGTACCAAAACCAAGAAACAAAGTTCATTCTCACACGTATACCCGTAAGGCATTCATTTGTCGGCCACTACACGACGCCAATACGGTGGTTGGCCATTGGCCAATGAAATCAACGACATGCTACGATAGATCATGCTGACCAGGACTTCATGAGCTGGGCTCCCAGACGAGTAGAACCCCAGCCCAACAAAACAGACGCCCAAGTAAAAGCATTGCCAACCCGGGTTCTGCACCACGATTAGAGGTCGATCCTTGCATACGTCGACAAGGGTAAAAGAGAAGATGCTACGGGGATGTAATACCACATATATTCCTACTAGCAAACAATATTAGCAACGCAAGCAAGTTCATGACTTCCCCCACGCATACTATTATAAGTACAACAAGCAACGATCTACGAAGTCGAAACATACAAAGCTGCGCTATACGAGTAGAAAGCCTGAGGCCAGACAGTGAAAATGTCACGCAGAAGCTGGTCTTTCCACGTTAACTTTTACAAGGGATCAACCAGATTGGACACGAGCTCGAGTCGAAGACTGACCTGAGTGGAATGAGTCGAATAGCAGTACGAATATGATTGGCAGGTCACGCTGGTATGAATGGAAGACCAAATTCTGGATTAAAAGACATCCCATAAGTAAGCTCACCAAAATGAACAACCATCCAGTGGTAGAAGTTGTTGAGATTCTATGGGGAATCTACTTACATATTACTTTTCTTATATCAACAGAAGTGGTAACACGACGGCAAAGGAGAAATGTTCTTGCGAATGATTTACGAAGTCGACATAACTTTGTACTTAGTACAGACGACAACCGAATATCATTCGCTCACGTTTACTCTCTCAGACTAGTACCCAAATTCAGGCACGGAGAGTAGTGATGCCAACACGAGTAGAATCCTCACGCACCGGTATGACACACGTACACGAGAGATAGAAGCCTTTGGGCCAGTGGCGCAATAACGGCCCAGGGTGATACACGAGTAGTCTAGAGGGCTTCACACAAACGGGCATACGAGCTGCTACCTGAGTAGAATTGAAAGAGGAAACAAATTTACGGTTCGGAAGAACAGTACAACGCGGGAATGTAAGAGCAAGGGTAAATCTGGAAGAGCCAGATCCGAACGAGTCAGTAGACCAGCCCACGTTTGATACACATGCCACTGGCAGTGGAAGAACATTGTACGAATAGACTCGGAAACAATCAGAGATATCATGATCAATACTGGAGAGCAATTCGGTGCACAATGGGGGATGGAGAAAGAGCGAGGAGGTTGCCTGCTTTGGGGTTGTTGTGACGTCATGGTGAGCGCTCGCGATGGCTTCCCTTAGGTCTTTGCTGGGGTGACGGAAGATCGATGCTTTGACAACATGCTTGGGGTGGTCCTCCTCAACTGAAACGAATGGCTTCGAAAGGCACATGGCGCATCCGGTCCCCAGTTAAGTACATAAGGATATGTACTACATTACTTCCCATGACTTTGCTCAGACATGATCAGTTACAAACTTTTGATTGCTGGAAAGAAGAAGTACAGCCAAGGTTGTTCACGTACTGTAGAGAAAAAAAAGGTTGCAACGGTCACCGGTCATCGGGCCCTTTGTTGCCAATTTTTCACCTTTTTGTCACCGCCAAATCTCAAATTTGTTGCCCAAATTTTGAAAGTTGTCACCAGTCATCTTGAACAGGCTGCATTTTACTCCCTACTTTTTACCCTATTTTTGCCCTTAAAAAGAGTTCCCAGTTCAATTCCCCCCTGTAGTATAATAATTTTGTTGCCTAAAATAATAAAGTTGTCACCGGCCCCCAAAATCTGTTGCTAAGAAGAAAAGAGTCACCGCCAAAAATCTGTTGCAACCTTTATTTTCCCTACAGTATGGGCGTACAACAGGCTTTTGGGAACTAGAAACTATAGTCAAACCTCTCTCAAGAGTTTCATTTCGACGTACGAGTTTAGTACATGGTATGAAAATCAAGATGCAACAGGGACCGGCTACGAGTTACATTCCATTTGGAGGCAAAACCGTGTACGTACTTACAGCAAAACAGCAAATACTTCAAATTATCAAGAGCTTACACGAGTTACCTTTACTTCGAAGACGAAACCATGAACAGCACGACAGCACATACTCAGCGAGTTCCGACTCGGAGATCAATCAGAACCCTTACATGAGGCAAATTTAAAGTACGCAAGAAGGATATCAATGTATTAACTGATTCATGCGCTCAAATTCACTTTTATTTACACGTATCTCTACGAAGTAGAAAGTAGTTACTAAGTGCAATAAACGTAGTGCAATCCCGGGAGCACCGTCCACTATACGAGATCAATTGTGCCTGACAAATTAATAGCTCAATGTTTTGCTCGATTGAAGGTACGAATAAAAAGACCACTTTCGAGAAGCAAAAGTAGAAAAGTACGAAAACGGGATACGAAGCCTGACACATCTCTTTGCCAGTCGCACATCATACGAGACGAAGGTATACGGTACACAAGACAAGTATCAGAACAGTCTACGAGCCTTTAAGCAGCACTCAACAACCAGTCGCGCGAATCTTGTATCTCGAATATCGAAATGACACTACCTTTGTACGCACGAAGAGACCGAGGTTTGAGCTAGACTAAGCACGAAAACAGTTCAAAGTCGAGTAGCACCATGCACCAGAGCAAAGTTCCCATACAGCAATCGAACATACGTGTGCGGATGACTCTTACTCGAGTATTTACATAACACTGTACTGCGTGCTGAATGGGGACAGAACTCCGAGTCACACAAGATTGGCATACGAGGAAGCTTACAAGTAAGCTTAAGGATCACCGACATGCTACGTGCGTTCCAAAATCTATTACAATGCAGTCCCGTAGTAATAGTGGACATCACGCATACATGCATGCTAGTACTTCCAGTATGAGTATAGTATCAAGAGTTCTACCTTCTTACAAGGACACGAGTCGAGTCACTTTCCGAATTCCTTCTAAAGACGAACTGTTCATTGCACGAGAACAAATACCTCGAGCGCCAGAAACACGAACCTTACAACGAGATATGTCGTACGCAACAGGATGCTCAACGCATTAACATCACGGCCCTAGGCAAGGAAAGGCACATTACTCGTCAAGTTCTAGTATTGAGAATAGTTGGCTACTGGACCCTCGTACGGAAGTAAGTTCTTCAGCAACTTAGCTGAAAGCGACGTTTCGCTAAGCCTGGCAAAGTCACTGGATCATGATGTCTCAGCCGGAAGAAACGAACAAATGGACATGTTGGCAGCAAAATGCAAAATACGAAAATATACATGCATAAAAGAAAGAAACAACTTTACAAAGCTTCAGTCTAGACTACAAGTATATACCCAGTTGCCGCGGCTCGGAATAGGAAGCGGAGAAATACCAGAGCTGTACTGCTCATACTAAGAAAGATACGACAGCCACACGACTACTTGCACCGTAATAGGTGCCAGATTTCACAGGGGACGGATAAAATGGGAGGTGGATACACGATGAACTTCGTATTAGTGGTAATCGCATATATATTATACGCATTCAGGCTTCCTAGGATTCTTTACGAGATAGTGCAATAATCATGGACTTCATGAGAAGTAGGCATATGCGCATACTACTTAGTACCAGTTAGAATAACGAGGCGATTGATTTCACAAAGTCTGTCCATAAACTCAGTCGAAACAGAGCACGCCATAAAAGATGTTCGGATTCTCGGCATGGTTAAGCACGTTCGGTATAAAATTGTTCCCAAACTGGAGGTTCCTCGGAAAAATACGTTCCCTTAAGTACTGTAGGGAAAATAAAGGTTGCAACAGATTTTTGGCGGTGACTCTTTTCTTCTTAGCAACAGATTTTGGGGGCCGGTGACAACTTTATTATTTTAGGCAACAAAATTATTATACTACAGGGGGGAATTGAACTGGGAACTCTTTTTAAGGGCAAAAATAGGGTAAAAAGTAGGGAGTAAAATGCAGTCTGTTCAAGATGACTGGTGACAACTTTCAAAATTTGGGCAACAAATTTGAGATTTGGCGGTGACAAAAAGGTGAAAAATTGGCAACAAAGGGCCCGGTGACCGGTGACCGTTGCAACCTTTTTTTTCTCTACAGTAAGCGAGAACTGCACTTTCAAATTAAATGTAGAATCTCCAAGCCCGTTGCGCCGATGGTATGCGAGGCTATCGAAGAGAACTTCCTAGCACTAGTATATCTTCCCACGAACGGCACCCTCTCACGTTCATACCAAAACAAACAAACAAAACATCTCCCCAAAAGCCATCTCAAACCACAACCCACAATCCCGGTTAGCTTTCCCAGCACCTATACCTCTTTCAATTCTAACAACCTGTCTTAGATACATCACAAACAACATGATTTTTAATATTTTCAGACAAACCGTCGGCGCACATCCAAGAATCATTACCCGTCGCCTGAACTTTGGCGACTGTCTTGTTACCTTGGCTGGATATGTGACTGGCAAGACGATCTGGGATTTTGCTGAGGAGCTGTTCTTGACCAAGGACGCTGGGAATGGAGGAAATAAGGGGAAGCTGTTGGAGCGTGGTTTGCCTGGAAATGGCGGAAAGAAGGTGGAGAACTAGGCGGTTTTACTGTTGGTTGGATGTTATATACTCGATCAATCATTATTAGCATGATGTACACTTCTTATGCATAAATGGATTATGGTGGAAATAATGTTCTCTTCTATTGCATCGCTGACATATCGATGAGGTAGTGAGCAGACTTTGTGGGTACGGATCGAGGGATGATGGAGAGACTTTTAGCACGATAGTCGGTTGCCTGGATCTCGTCTTATCGGCAGTTCGAACGTTAAACAGCTTTTGCTAACAAGTAACGGTCGCCCAAGTAGCAAAACGATAGCCCAATGCGAGGCTCGAACTCGCGACCTTGAGATCTCTCCTGAAGTTAAGAGTTACACGCTCTACCGACTGAGCCAACCGGGCAACTGTATAAGCTCGTTTCATACGTAAGTTTGTGCTCCACCGTTGCTACGAAGCAACGCATACTGTCTTGAGATTCACCGGCCTCTCCATAACCGAGTCAATAGCTTGCATAGTTGAAGATAGTACATAGGCAATTCTGTAACATAATACAAGGACTGAGAAGAACGGTACTAGCATATATCGATCACTCCATCATCCAATACGGCCCTTTCCACAACAAGCAACCATACTAAAGGCACCGAAATATCCACTAAAAAGGTCTACAAGTAACAATATCCATAACCCTCGCTCAAATACCTCCTGATCCATGACCTCAATCCATCATCACACCTCGATCCTTCCCATCGTCCATCTCCTACCAGGTCTTGACAACGTGAACATCAGCCTCACCAATCTTCTTCTCCTCCTCCCTATCCTTCACGCCAGATGCAGCCTCACCAACCTTCTTCTCCTCCTCCCTATCCTTCGCAATGGTAAAGTACCGTCTAACCTTCCCCGCCGACTCCCTCACCCATTCTGGAAACATCCTGCTCTCAAGACACGAAAACGCCATGTGAAAATAAAGGGTGAACAAGATCCACCATAGATAATAGCCTTTTCTGGAATAGTACCAAAAGCGAGCTTTACGGACACGCTTGTCGGTGAGGTGACGGAATTGGTGATGGAGGTGAGGATGGTGATTGGCGAGGATGGAGGAGTGGATGGCGGGGTTGCGAGCGAGGAGGGATGGGCGGATGAGTGGGTTGCGGGAGAGGATGCGACGGCTGATGGCGAACATTGTTGGATTGAAGCGAGGGGGTGTTGTGTTGTGAGGTTGTGGCGATGGGTCTGTCCAAAGGATTAGTATATCGAAGAGCTGTGACTTGATGGAAATAGGGAACATATAAAGAGGGCTCGTACCTTTGTAGTTGATTGTGGTATTGGATCGAGATGACTTGGAAATGGGAGTTTGTTCGGTTGTTGGATGTCGAGAATTGGAGGTGTTTCGAAGTATGTTGGGTGGTTGTTTTGGTTGGGAGAGGAGATATCGATGGATCAGGGAGACCGGGCCTAGCGCCATCTGATTTCGGCTCCGTCCCCTTAGACTTGTTACTGTATCCCCAGGGAGTCTTGGTCAATCGGGAGATCGCTCGAACCGGATACGCGGATTTCGACGGGAAATTTGCGTTTCCACCAAGGTCCCCTTAAGCGACATTCTTGTAGAGAAGTTCCTAAGACGGATTTATCTTGATCGTGGTGACGGAATCCTCCCTTGTCTCTCATTCATCACAACCAATCTTTCACAACCACACCTCTACCACCAAAACCACAACAACACACAAACCCACAACACACAAAAAACCGCAACAACACACAAACCCGTAAGCATCCCGGTCCTCGTTGCACATCTCAAGTCCTAACCATCATCTCAGCACCGTCTGAAAAATGCGCCTCCACTCCTTCCGTCAATTCTTCCGTTATACCAACGTCACGGTCATGAAAAGATGCGGCTTTCGTCTCCGCAATCGTGACGACCGCCTCGCCGGTACGATCGCTATTATAATTACGGGAACAATTCTTGGGACGTACGCTTCTGATTGGACGGGGAAGGAGGAGAGGATTGGGAAGGATGGAGATGGGCCGATGCTGATGAAGGTGGAGAAGGACTAAAAGAGTTTGGATTAAATCCATAAAGCTATCCGAGAGTTTGAAGCTGGAGGAGTTGAGGATACTGTGGATCGTTTATATGCTCGATTACTCTAGGATTATTGGTATTACGAAATCTACTGAGTTGGAAAAGCTTCGAGGTTATCGTTTGACAAGACCAAGATCGTGAATACTAGTTCTCATGTTACCATGACTCAGGCTCTGCTTCTTTTGATCTTAGTTGACATCCAAATCACACATATCACATACTTAGACTGTACGTGTGATCGTGAGACGACCAAACGAGCTCGATATGGATCAGAAACCAGTCGTCAGTTCCTAAAACGGTTAAGCAATTGAAGAAGACGTGCCAGAGCAAACGAAGAGATTACCAGCACATGATGAACACGTCTATCCAAGTGCAACTGAAGCATACAAAGACCAACAGAAAAGGTTGCATTACGACGCTAATGCCCACAAACACTGCATGCTATATTAAAGAGTCTCGCTAGAAGAACACTGCTAGTAATATTCGTAAACTTGTTGCCATGATCCACAATACCATCCATAATAATATCGCTGCCCTTATCGGAACGAATCTCCCAACCCATCATCCCATTTCATGATTCATCGAATCAACTCCTCAACGCCCATATCCCCATCCTTAGTAGTCTCCACCTTCTTCTTCTCCTCCTTCTTCTCAATCTCATAGCAGAACGAAGACCTCCTAGCCAATTCCTTCACCCAGTCAGGGAACGGTTCCCCTTGGAGGCATTCCGTGGCAACACCCAAAGCCATCCCGGCCAATACCCACGAGATCAGGCCGCCTTTCCTTGTGCCATGCCAAAACCTGGCCCTGGCAACACGCTTGGCGGTGAGGGAACGGGCTTGCTGGCGAATGGTACGGCGCTGAACGAGGAAGGTGGAGCAGATGGCAGGATTGAGGGTGATGTTGGAGGCGAGGGATCCCACGTTGCTGTTGACGATGGAGGATCGGAAGGTGGGGTTGCGGGTGAGGATGGTACGGGCGAACATTTTGGTGGTGAGATGCGATTCGAAGGGTTTGTGGTTTGTGGTTTGGTGGAGGTCGTAGTAGTGAGGCTCTGACGAAGAGGTTCAAGTTAGCACTTGTTGTAAGGGAAGAATGGAGAGGATGGATAAAAAGACGTACCTTGCTTGCTTGGTTGAAGGAAGTCGTTTTGTTTGCGAATTTGTTGAAATTTTGGTGGTTCTGAAAGGGTTGAGAGGATGTTTTGGTTTGGAGAAGAGATCGAGAGGTAGGCGAATGGCGGGCTCAATTCGGCTCTGTGATCCCGTGACTTTCGCTAGGAATTCGAGCTCCTCGGAGTTGCGCTCTTGAACTCTGAAAGAACCGCACTCCCGAACACCATTGCCAGAAACTGATGGGACAGCGGAGGTTTGCAACACAAGAACAAAGAACTCAGCTTGGAAATATTGAGTGCGAGATCAATGGAGAAGATCTTGGAAAACACAAATTTAAAGACAAGAAAGACCGAAAGGGCAAATCATGTAACCATCCATACGAGAGAATATTGCGGCATCATATAACCCCGAACAATAACCATAAGTAAGTAATAACGAAACTAAAATGGTGGTATACGCCAGCATCTAACACGGGTATCCTTTATATAATTATTCAACCCATCCTCCCAGCAATATCCCTCAAATCCACACATCAAACCCCTAAACCATCTTTCCATTACCATCGTCCACTCTCTCCTCACTACCACCCAAAGCCTTCCTGCCAGCCCCAATCACCCAAGCTCTAGCCCTCCCTCCAGTTCTCGAGACCCAAGCCGGATAACCATGGTGCAAACAGAAGAAGTTCCAGCCCATAAACGCTCCACTCACAACCCACCAGAGGTACTCGTCAGAGTTGCGCCAGAACTTGGCGGCGTTGCATTTCCCGTTCGAGATACGACGCATCTGAGGGCTGTAAAGTGGGAGGTGGTGGGTGAGGAGCGGGTTGCGGTTGCGAAGGAGGGTGCGGCGGAACATTTTTCGTTGACGGGTGGAGGTCGTTTGCTGAGGAGTTTCTGTGGTGGGACTGGAGAGGATACGTTAGGGCCGGCTGGGCGGCTGGATCGGAAGAGAGCTTTGGAGGCGGAATGAACAGAATGTCATACCTGGAATTCCGTTGAGACGGAATTGTAGTGTTTGGGTGTTGTTGTTGCTGTTTCGAGGTTTGTTGGTGGATCTTTGGTTGGGGAGAAGGGTTGGGCGAGGAAAGGCACCGCTCGCTTCGCCTATGAGGCTAACCGCAATCGGAAATAATTCAACCACCGCCAGGCATCTCCTTCCTCTCTCGCCATACCCCGCTTCCAACCGCTGCCTTCTCATTCCACCCTACGCCGGACCGTTCATAAGCGAGGACGCTCTAGGAAACTTCTCAGGGCGATACAAAAGTCTCACCTCCGACGGACTTCCTCCGACATTTATCACCAAACTTTCACTCACAAACTTCTCTCCTATCAACAACCATGAAACAAACCACAAACCCGTAAGTGTCACGAATACGAAGTTGAGTGGTTGAGAAGAACGATAACCTTGACATTGGGGGGAAACGGCGTGCTTATGTAGCCGGCCGGCGTCGAGGACGCATCCACTGTAACTAGGCTAAATCTACGCTTTTGACAGTAAGAATCCCTACCATCCCAGGCCGTATCACATCCAGCGCTAACCAATTATACTAGAAATACTCAAAAACCATGCCACTCAGATACTGTCGCCAATGCTTCCCCTTCGTCCCCCTCATTGGGACTCGACTTCAGCACAGCCGTGGTGCGAAGAATGGCTTGCACCTGCTCGTTGTTACCGTGGCTCAGATCGGGACGTGGACGTATCTTGAGGGCAGAAAGAACAAGGAGAAGATTGCTAAAGATGAGAAGGGAGAAGATGCTGTTGAGGTTGGGAAGTGGGAAGATTGGGGACGCATACTATCTGGTTTCTAAGAGTGCCTGAAGTTTGGCGGGTTTAAGAATTTGGTGGAGAGCGTTATCCTTTTAATGGAAGTCTTTATGTTCGGACCTAATCGTTGTTTGTTGAATCTCACGAAATCGTGACTTCGTACTTTCCAGGAGGGACTCAGAAAACTCATTGGTGCGACACTTTCCGCATCGGGTTTCAACCTTCTATCATCTCAAAAGCTTGGAGTTCCGTCATTGCTTTGCGGATTGAAGCAAACCTCGCCTTTCCCAGTACCGTCCTTCCTATCCCACGCAGGAGACACCCTGTAGCTTGTGGCCTCCAAGCTCAGGCACTTCCCATCTCGCCCAAGCAAGTCGGACGTTTCGGAGAAGCCCACACGGTTCGTACTACCGGAACCACTTTCCTTTCCAACTTGAAACTCGGAAATGGGAAGGAGCGTTTGCAGGTCTCTCCCTGAAACAAAGAACGCCTCAATCCCACACCCCAACATAAACATCACAAACAAACCACCATTCGAAACATCACAAACAAACCAACAACCCCACAACCAAGAACGTCCCTCAAGTCACCAAACCTCCCACATCAACACAATCTCCCCCATCGAAACCAGCTGGTAGTACCTTCACCCAACCCAACCTCTTACCGATCTCACTCCTCCTAACACTTCCCAGCTCCACACCACCTCACCAAACATCACCACAAACACCACAACCATGTCGACCTTCAACTCCATCCTCCGCTCCACCCGTTCCGTCCATTCCAACTTCATCATCATCCGCCGCAATACCTACAACCACACCCTCCGCAACTGCATCACCCTGGATAGGGTCCTCACGCTCGGAATTTCAGCTTGGCCCTTAAACGAACTCATGTGGGCATCGGGTGCGTTGGACGTTTTTAAATGCATCAAGGCCGACAGCAAGATCAATTGATCAAGGCCGAGAGCAAGAGGGATTAGGACGACATCGACACCGGATTCATACCCCTTGGCTGTGGAGGAGATGAGGCAGAATGAGAAGGGGTGGGTGTGTTGGGTTTTGAATCATGCGAATTTGGTGGAGAATGGGATTGAGCTGGCCAGGTCATGCATGAGAGTGGGTTACGTGGTTGAACGTTTTTTGAGCGGGTATTTCTTTTAGGTTGTCGTAGAATATGGCTAATGATTAGGGTTTTTAATGCATTTGGTCTCTGTTCCTAAGGCTTTATCACGCTCGTGTCCCTGACAGTCTGTTCTTATGACAAGCCCACGGTATCGGTACTTACTGTTCCTGGTTATCATCTTGTAGATGCCTCCTTCGAAAGCTTATCACCTCGTAAACGTGGAGACCCATTGGAAGACAAAAACAAAGCGAGATCCGTATGGACCGATATCGTTTGTGGCCCAGTGTTTCCATGTGCACAGCTGATGAGTAACAGTTACAAAATGGATTAGGGTGATTGTAAAGAGAGCATGTTTAGAAAGGCACCCCTCAAAGCGCAAGCATCTTGATACAAATACAAGAATATGGTAAACGTACGGTTAAACGGCAGTCGTTAAAATCATGAAAATGACATTTTTAAACCTACCACTAACCATACACAAGACATCGATACCGAAATGCAAAATACACAACCCATACCAATATCCATGTCCTTCCCCTCAACCCATCTCTCCAACCAAGATCCATGCCCGGCGTCCAGCAGCATCACCAATCTCCTAACCCTCGATAACCCCACCGTCACCACCCTTCTTTTTCTCATCCTCATCCTTCTCCCCACCCCCAAGGAACAAGGTACCACCAAGCACCATGATATCCTTAGCGATATCGTAAATGAAGACAGCACAGCATATTCCAGCGAAGATCGTCAAGTAGTAGCCGGTATTGGTATGGTTTAAGAATCTTCCCATGCGAGATATGTTGCGAGTTTGCTGGTGATGGAGTTGATGGTGATGGATTGGGAGGGAGGAGCGGAAGGTTGTGTTGCGGGTGAGGAGGGAGTGGCGGATGGCGAGGTTGCGGTTAATGAGGGTACGAGCGAACATTTTGTATTGAGGTTGAGGGTTTGTGGCTTGGTGTGGGTTTTGGTGGTAGTGAGGATCTAGAGAAGAGGTTAGCATTGGCTCTGAACGACGAAGAGTGTGGATGGAAGAGAAAAAGTACCTTGTTTGTTGCTTGGGAAGATTGTCGTTGTGTTTGGTGGTGGGTTTTTGGTCTCGAGAAGTTTGGGAGGATGTTTTGGTTTGGAGGAGAGAGCGATAGGAATGGTGGACCTCTATTCGGTACCGAGATCCCGTGATTCGCGCTTGGGAGTAAGCCGCTCGGAGTTGCATGATCTAAGGCATGTTCTGCTTTTGGAAAGTGCCGGCATTCGAATCAACATAAGACTGTCGCCTGCCTCATGCGTCCAATCGCAAGGTATTTGTACGGTGACGGAAGCTTGCATTCCATGCAAAGAACGTCTAGAAAGCGACTTGCACACAAGGAATACACACAAAGAGCTTAAGAGCTACGTTGCTTGGAGGTTCAATTAGTTGAGCTGGCACGAAGCCATACACAAACAGCACAAATCACTGACAGCCTGAGGCTGATCCAGGATATTTAAGTACTTAAGTGGAGTAATTCCCGTCACTCTATAGACGTGCTATAGAAATAGTGTTCTATACGATGTCTGGGCGCACCCCATAAAGTTTTGGTGGGATTTTGGCTGTCACATGTGCGTTGCTATGGCCAAACTTCCGTTGCAACGCTCATGAATAGAGTTCTATAGCACCCGTATAGAGCTGTATTTGACCCACGGGAATTACTCCAGTGGAGTAATTCCCGCCGTTCTATACAGGCGCTATAGACCTGTTTTGGTGCTTCTATTCGCTTCAGATTTGGCCTCTGGTGGAATTTAAATAGGACGGGGGGTGAGTACCCCGTTGTCTATCCAAAATCCTATCCAGTGTCGTTAGAACCTCACCAAACAGCTTGGAAACCTTGGGGGGTGGAGGAATTTTGGTGTGTTCAGATGCAATCGGGCTAGTTAATACTTCGGCTTTCCCATACTCGGCTTCGGTTTCCACCCTAGCTCTCTCGCTTCCCCTCTAGCTCCTCACCCCATCAAACTTGAGAGGACGTCCAAACTTTGTGGTTTTGGCCGTTAGAAGCCTGAATAGAAACGGGTGCTATAGAACGACGGGAATTACTCCAGTAGTACTTAGAGGGACGAAAAGAGTACGGGGATGGTAACTTGAATGCGATGTGTACGAGTAGTTGCTAGCGCAACCTTTCAACGCAAGAGACTGTGGCACACGCAAGACGTAGTGCCATTTCCGATCCACCGCATACTCGAAAAGTACGAGTCGAAATACTGCCAGTGAAATTCAAGTTCATAACTCACGGTACATCGTTAAGCCCGCACACGAGCAACATGAACTAGATCTAGAAAGCACTTCTTAAGCTTATAAGAATGGAAGCAGCCCTTAGATATAGATTGGCTTGCCACGAGCTTGGAAGAACTTGAACCTTTAAGAAGAAAACAGACAAAAGAATATCGTGCATGCAAGCTCTTTCTACAGCAGAACTTAGTACGTTATATATTATGGGAGATGATTCCAACACTTTGTTGTCCAATTGCCGTCTACCGCACTGGTATTCTGGTAAGCATGAAATGAAAGGCATATCCGAGTCGTGCTTTGCGGAAGGAAAACGACTACCTACTACTTCACGAGGACACAAGGCCCCCCATCCTTGCATGTTGTTTATTACGCGCGCATCCTTGTCTCGGTCCGACAAGAAGTTGGACATTCAGCGAGTCTACTCCACGCACCTTGTCGAAGAGGGAAATATCCTGAAAGCGTAAAACAGCACAATGAAACACGTATGCTACTTGTTCAAATAGCATACTCGCGTTAAGTACGTACTCGGTTCGGAGAGCCGAATTCATGGTGCTTCAAAGAGAATTCAGCTTGCAGCGCCGCGGGACCCGAACACATTCACGAGAAGACGAATATAACAAGGTACTTAGTATGTGGTACTGCAGTTTACATCACCGAGACAAATACTCCGCCACGAACTATACTTCATGTTTGGACATCGTCGTGTTGCATTTTTTGCAGCAAAACCAACTAAGACAAGAGATTCGGGAATAATCTAGGCCCGATGGAATACTTAGTAGATCTATAGACTACCTCGTAACATGAAACCAACTTGAGGACCGTTCGGACGTGAAGCTGTTGCAGCACCACGCGGAAGCACGATTGGACATAAGTAAATACGAGAGCCAGAATGTCATACCAAGTCACTAATAGCTCTACGTGCATCATGAATCCCGACCTGACGAACCTGGGGATCTAATAAAGCTCGGTTGATTCGTAAACCCCACGTACGGAGCCTCCTGCGCACGAGCCAACCGCTAAGCACTTCCCCGGACTTTCTTTGTTCCGGCTTCACGGAATGCACCTCCGCTCAAGTGGCTCCTCCAGCCAGGTGTCCGTATTCTCCAAACTTCTTTCCAAACCATCTTCCCACGCTACGTCACCATGAAGCTCGGAGCTTTTCCTTCTCAACACCATCACAACAATGCCTCCCCTCAACCCCGCAAATTCAACGCTGTTGTCACGACGTCCTAAAGCTGCTACAAGAGCATCGCAGCGTTTCGACACGATGCCGGCCATCTCCCGGAAACGCAAACCGGCAACTCCCGTCCAACCCGAGCCGATCAAGATCGATGATTCCGAGCCAGATGTCATCACCGTTGTTCAACCGAAGAAGCTCGGACGGGGATTGCTGTCGACGAAGAAGAAACCCGTCAAAGCCGCCAAACCTGCAGTCAAATCGGAACCGAGACCAGCAATCAATCCTTCGGTCAAGCCGGTCGTCAAACCAAACCCCGTCCCTCGTGCAACCAGCCACTCGACGGTCCGAAACGTAGGCCCGGCCACTTGCGCAATGCCCCCTCGCGAGTCAGGCAATTCCATATTGCTCCCTGGCAGAAAGCGAGACACGAAACAGAAGACGCCTGTTACGAAGGGAAGCAAGAAGCAGGAGATATGTGAGGTGGACTGGGATAGCGAGTATGACGAAGAACCTGAGGAATACGAGAATCCTGTTGAGCTGAGGGTGCCTCATCCTGCGAAGAAGGCCAAAGCAAAGACGCCTATCCCCAAGGCAAAGACTCAAACTCTGCAACATCACAAATCCATCTCGTCAAAGAGACATTCTGTCATCCCCGAACCGGAGTACAGCGACTACGACTATGACGGTGAAGGCTCGGATGAGGTGCTTCGCACCCACGATGGTGAAACGTTTTACGACTTCGACGATTTTGAGGAGGAGGAGGAGCCTGTCAAGCCGAAGAAATCGAAGAAACCAGAACCACTCACTTTCAAATCCGGCCCTGCAAAAGGTCTCGCTGTCAACCCTCAGTTCCTCTCAACTCAACAACGGCAGTCCTTCGGAATTCCCGAACCTCCGGCTGTGTCTGTCGAGACTTACTTCGGGATTGGGATGGACGAGCCGGATTTCGAGATGGCAACGGGGGAAACAAGCTCGGAGGACGAAGAGGCGGCGCCTGTGAAAGAACAGGTACAGGCCACGTCAAAAGCCAAGTTGGGAAGAGGGTTACTTGGGAAGAAGCGCTCTCGGGATGATGATGGAGAGGTAACAGGTCGCGGGCTTCTGGGAAAGCCTAGAGTTCAGGCTGTGAAGGTGCCTCATGAGGTTGACTTTCGGGAAAAGAAACGGATCAAGACGGAACCGGCAGAGGATGGGATTGCATTGTTCAGCCATGTCCAACTTCCGGTTCTTTCGAATAAACAGAAGAGGCAATACACATTCATACCAGACTTGGAGGAATCGATCACTGTCAAAATCAAAAGCGAGGAGCCGGTTGATGATGACATGGAGGACGACTTCCAAAGCGCGAAGGAGGAGCAATCACCGACGCCTCCACCGGTAAAGAGTCTTCAGGACACTACGCCCAATAATCCGACACCATTCTCATTGGCAGCTACGAGACAGAACCCTGCGAAGGCAGCCAAGAAGGCAAAAACGACTAGCAGCAGTGGGAAAGTGGTGAAGGTCAAGCCATCAAAGCCACAAAGGGGCCGGCCGAAAGGATCAAAGGCCTCAAATACAAAGGCATCGAGTTCATCCGATAAACCGAAGGTCACCAAAGCCGCTACGTCAAGGGCTTCTCGAAAGGCTCGATCTCCAACCATATCTTCAACAGCAGACTCGGAAGACGATGCACCCAGTTTTAGGCAGACTGTGCTAACAACCTGCTTCCCCAACTCCAAGAATCCAATCTCTCGTCCTCAATCGAAGCCAGCCACAACTCCTGTCGTCTCAACACTGGCACCAGCGAAATTCTCACGTCCTGCCTTCAAGCCAGATTCACCGCTCCGTCCATCAGATCAACATGATGAGCTGTCCGACGACGAGCTACTCTTCACACCCCCAGATGAACCTCTCCTCACCTCCAAAACAACAATCCTTGCCAGCTCCCTCCACCACGCAGAAGACCTGCTCCGCCGAAACCTCGACTTCGACTCAACTTCCACGCAAAACCTTCCTCTTTTGAGCAGACCACGGTACAGACGAGATACCGCGTCTCTGTGCTCCTCCGAGGACGAGGACGACGAACTCGTACATGCATATCAAACGGCCCCATTGAACGATCCAAACCGCCCTTGGCGTCGACTTTCCTCGCCATCAGTTGGCCCCGATGAAGCACCTTCGCAAGAGTCGAAGGCCGACTTGAGGAGAGCATATCTGGAAGGACCGCATCATGAGACGGGTCAGGTCTATAATGACGATGCGGATGCAGTGGAGGATGCCATTGATGCAATGTTTGATGACGATGTTATGAGGAAAGGGCGACAGGAGCTTGTGGCTAGGGAATATCCGGAGCCGGAAATGTTGGGGGTCGGAAATCGAGAGTCCCAGGAGGAAGAGTTCTCGAACTACTACCTCGAAGAAGTCCCCTCAACTTCAGTAGCCCCTCTCGGCCTCCTCGACGACGTGGAAAGCAGCGCCAGCACGATCCGATCGACCACCACCTCACAGAGAAAGAACAACCTCGCCCGCAGCGGCCTCCCCGAGTTCGTCAAGAAAGTCAAGCTCTCATCCCCCGCACCAAATGAGCACTTCGATTGGGGAGAAGCCAAAGTTCTCGAGCTCGGCAGTAGCTCCGGCGAACCCGACTCGGAGGACGACGAGGACGAGAACAGGCCGGTGCCAAACTTGATAAAGGCCCAGAGAATTGGAGCTAAAAGGGAGAAAATTCCAAACCAATATGGGAATTCTGAGGTTGATTTCGATTTTGAAAACCGCGACCGGGATCGGCAGGTGGGTCCGTATGGGACAGATGAGGCTCAGTGGGACTGCGAGGATAGGAGCGATTGTGAGGACTCTCACGTGGCTTCTGTTCTTGAGAAGAGGCCGCACCAGGTTAGTGGGGTCTTGTCTGATTTCGATAAGGAGGATATTGAAAGGGAGAATGCTGAGCTGCAAGAAAAGATGGCGCTGGAGAAGCATCAGGAGGATGAGAAGAAGAAGGGGGGTGTGGTTCGTGAAGTGCTGGCCACACCAGCTGTTCCACGGGTCAGGACTGAATCGGAGGTTGAGGCTATACAAGAGCTTCGCTATCCGGTTAAACGGGATGTTGAGGAGCAGCAAGAACATTCCCAGTCTGAAGTAGATGCTGGGGAGGAGTTGACGAGAGCGAGAAATAACACTGTGGCCGTGGATCAGGACCTGGAGGTCGATGGGGATATTGTCCCCGTCTTGATGCCCGAGAGTGCGACTGAGCCGAGAAGTACAAGCCCGCCTGCAGTTGCAGTCCCGATCTTACAAGAGATCGCGAAGGCAGACTCCAGAAGGCCTGTGGATATCTTTGCTGATCATGACGACTTTTACAAGCATCTCTTTGGCACGCAAAACTACAACAAGTTTTATGCTGACAAGACTGCCGAGCCTGCTCCTCGAGCTTCACCGTTTACGAGCCCGAGGAATCGGAACAAGCTGGTGCCGGTATCGCCGGTGTTGGCTAAATTGCCAACGCCGGCGGAGGAGGAGGAGGAGGAGGAAGAAGAGCATTTTGAGAATGATTTTGAGAGATGGAGACATAAATCTAGAGGCCTGAATATGCACGAGAGCATTGCACCTGTCTCGGAAAAGCTCAAGAAGCAGGCTCGAGACCTGCTTTCTGAGCTGCCCGAATCAAATGAGCAACTGGAAGCCAACCAAGCCAACAGATCCACGGAGCATATCCACGACGACTACTGCATCCATCACCCGGAGCTGTGCGACTTGGAGGAAGTCAACAACGAGCCTCCACGCCGTCGCCAAATGCTCGAGCCCCGACGAATAATCTACTCTTCGCAATTTCCAACTTCTCCCCGAAGGTCAGCCCCAATCGCAAAGATGCTGCCGTCTCCCTCTACCTCGCCATCAACCTCTCACAGAGAGCCTTCTCTCATCTCAGCTGGCCAGACCGAGAGTGAGTCCTCCGAAGGAGATGAACCCCCCTGCCCATCCGACCACATCCACGACGAATTCTGTCGCGACTTCAACTCCCCCTCCTACTGCCTAGGCGTCGAGATCAACAACGAGCTCCCTCCCGAACTGAGCTCTGACGATATCAAATCTGAGGAGCATCCTCCGACCAGAATTATTCATTGGAGAGATAGCACGATGGAATCAGAGCTGGAGCAGTTGGAATTGAAGAGGCAGCAGAAGGAGATTGCGAAGGATGTTATTAGGAGGTATGCGGGGCATGTGGAGGTGCAGATGCGGGCGGGGGTGAGGGTTGAGAGGGGGGTTTTGGGGAGGATGGTTAGGGAGGGGACGGGATGTTAGTGGGGTGGTAGTTGAGCTAGGTTTGAGGTGTAGATAGGGAAGGATGGATTGTGGGGTGTGTGTTATTGAATATTAATATCGTTAGATCATAAAGTTCTTTAATTCATTTTGGTTTTTAGAGTAGCAGCAATTGATCAAGGAATCTCGGATTTCCGAGTGGAAATTTGCTCCGGCTTTGTCTTTGTTCGGGTATAAATATCGGTCTTTCCTTCCTCTTGACGGCATCATCCACCTCGCGCGTGTTGGCAGGTTCCTACAGAAAACACCAAAATGGCTCAAGAACGAACACGAGATTTCGGAATTCCGACACCACGATTTGGTTACGTCTCTATCTTATGTTCTACAACCATACACCCCTCTACTAGTACGAGTTGAAATATGGAGACTAGTTTTGTGTACGAAGTATATTAAATTAGCATACGTGGAAAGGAACAATTACCAAAGATGAATGCACGGGGATGTTGAATCTTCGAGGAACAGGAAACCGATGGACCATCAGATGATACGAGGTTAAGCACCCTAGCGTACGCATAAGAAAAGAAACGGTTCATACACGAAGTATTCTTTGAAGCCTTATCGAATAGAGGTGTTATGTGCTTGGATTCACGAGTTCCAGTAACGTTCAACCGCAGCCGGAACCTAGATGAGACGTATACACTGGCAACATTGAAACGATGTTGAGATTCTTGTACGAACCCTTCAACTTCAAGTTCTTTCAGCTTGGAAAGAGGGCTTCTTTCCAAAGTTTAGAGAAAGTCAAGGAAAGAGAGGCACGTATCCCTACTTAAGTATCCTTTTCGAATCACTTCCGAGAAGGAGTCTCTGAAAGATTCACGAGAGCTACTAGTATGAGATACTGCATGCTTCTTTGGACTAGACATAGCAGAGCCCATGCACACGCAGTCCTGTCGTTCGGGTTCGGTGCAAGTATCGCTTTACCATCACCAACGTTAACTCCAACGCACGAGCATTGCAGTCACAGTACAGTACTTATACAAAGATATCCCCTTCTTCTGGATCTCAGACTCACCAACGAGAATTGACAAGTACGATTTGGAACATTGAAGTTGATGATCGAGCGGCGGAGAAGGGGTGGGAATCTGGATTTGTACGTTCATGGGGATATCATGATGCTCATTGACTGAAATGATTCTCAAATGTACGTAAGTCTAACATTCACTTACAACGCAGATGATCCGGTCTCACACGAGCTTAGAAGGTAAGGTACTAAGTAAACATGAGCAAAGCAGTCGACTAACGAGTTAAGGGCCAACATGTGTACGGGGTGTACTATACGAGTTGGCTTTCCGAGTCGTTTGTACTTTTGATTCACTAATTAAAGGGGATGCATTGTTGGTTCAAGTTGTCTTGCATAAGCTTTGCGCACGACTGACAAACGATAACAACGAGTTGAATAGAAGAGAGTGTCAAGACGAGTGGCTCGTAGGATCGTTGATCATTGAGGTGACAACGTAAGTATACAACGCAACTAGACAGATGCAAGGACAGCTGAGGTTTACGAGGCAGCTGGCAGGAGATCTAGATCTAGCATGACGTATAAGTACTTATACAATAGGAGTCCGATATCTAGCAGACGTTCCTGGTAGACTAGCAAATATTATTGAGATCTTGAATTGAAGTCAGGGCATGCGCACTGCGCCAAAGCGCTTAAGCAACTTACGAAGAACCTAGATCCTAATAGACCACCCTGAGAAGTATTTTTTTATGGATTACGGGCCTGGGGCCGTGACGTCAGAGTCCGTTTGACATCTCTTGATCTCTGGTTACACACATCGTCGGATGAAAGTCTTTGCGCCTTACAAGGCGTTTCTTATTAACCACCAACCTCGAGCGAGAATGCTGCAGGCCTGAATATCGGCCCATCAACGCCTTGTTTCTTCGTAATCACCCCTCCAGATTATCTTACCTTGTTACTAACATATCGGCAGCTGGATTACGATGCTCGTTATAATCCCTTCCAAGCCCAACTTCCCCAGAGGCAACTGTCGCTTCTACGACACAACAACTGAGCATGTCTTTCGAATCGCTACCACCACGCATCCAGCATCGCATTATTCACTTCCTGCATCATGATTGTCCTCAACAATGCGGCATCATCCCACCTCTCCAAATGACCTGTCTCATTGAACGAGACTACCGACGAGCTCTCCATGCCCTCACCCTGGCCTCAAGATCTCTCAACAAACTCGTAACACCCTTTCTCTACCGTTCACTTACACCAAACATCCGTCGCCTGCATCTCCTTCTCCGAACTTTCATCGCAAATCCAGTACTCGGCTACCACGTCCACTCTCTTGGACTCTATGACGAAGTCGACTACATCCCATCGAACCCGAGGGAGCTGATTGAGAAGGGATATGGCCTATTCAGCGAGGAAGACGTGGCCGAAGGTGCGAAAACTGCGGCCGAGGCTGGCAAAATGTTTGGGATGGATAAGGAATGGATTCAGAACAACCCGATGCTGGGTGCCGATACGATGGGGAGGAAATATGGCCTCGATGAGCCTTGGGTATGGGCTTTCCTTCTCTTCTATTACACGCCCAACCTGCATCACCTTGTCACGGCTCCCCACGAGGCATACCCACTTCCCAAGTTGATTCTGGGAGACTGGTTTAACCCATCGCCTGCTGGACTCACATGCAACTCTGCACCAGTCTGCTTCAGCAACATCCGTTCCATAAAGCGCCAACGATGCTCGACCGACAACGAAGGGACTTTCTTTGGTGCTGCTTTTCTCGGTGTCTTTTTTAAGCTGCCGAAGATCCGCAAACTCTACATCAAAGGCGCCCACTTCAACCGTACCAGTATCGACAGGGTCAGAGAGATGGTTGGAAAGTTTCGCGAGGATGTGCCGGGAACTTTGGAAGAGCTGGTACTGGATCTCTGTCATTTCGATGCTGGGGTATTGGGCTGGATTGCTGAGCATTCGCCAAAGCTCCGAATTCTTCATGCAAGTGTCGGGCCACCAGGCAAGCAAGTTGGTCCCATGAGCGTACGTTATCTTGAGGAAGAAGGCGCGATGGAGAACTTTAGAGACGTCTTTCTTCTCCCGTCTTTGAAGGATAGCCTCGAGGTCTTGACACTGAGAGCTTGGGATGGCGCCTATGAGATTCCACAGGAGAGATGGATTAAGCTGGGTGATTTCTCGGGCTATAAAGTGTTGTCCGATATGGACCTCAGTGTTCAGTTTTGGGACTACGATGACTCGGAGGGGTTGCATAAGACGATGCTGTTGCCACAGCATGGGGAGAGGATGGTGTTTAGTTGGAGTGGGAATTCTGATTCTATGTGTAATTTGGTCGACTATGGAAAGTATCATCGTGGTACTTTCTGTGGTACTGAATGTGATCCTTCGATTTGCAATAGACCGGTTGATTTGGGGACTCAGGCTGAGGGTGTTATGGAGGGGCGCTTTCTTCGTGGGGGTACTACGGTGGGGTGGAGTTAACGACTTACTCTAAATAACACTTATACCACATGTAATTTGTCAGGCTTGGAACACATGAAGCTCATGTCAGCGTACGGTTCCTGGCTTTTAAGTGTGTTAGGAAGAACGATTTCTATAAGTAACTGAGGAAGAATATACAGGACTACAGAGATGCTTTGTTTCGGCTCTATCTCCATAATCGCCCGGTTGGCTCAGTCGGTAGAGCGTGTGGCTCTTAGCAGCTCCTCTGTCAGCAGGAGCTTGGGAAATCTCAAGGTCGCGAGTTCGAGCCTCGCATTGGGCTGTGCTTTTGTCCGCCTGACCTAGCAAACCTAAATCGAATGTCTCACTAAATTCCTGTTCTTTGGCTTGTTTTGAACAACGATGAAAGGCGTGGGGAGCATTCAGTCATCACCGTATCCAACTTTGCAGCTCGTCCGACTCCACAGCTCCCGTAGTCGCTCGTCACTGCCATTTTCAACTTCATCGCTTGTTCAACTCTTTTGTTTTCGTCATCGCCCCATCTGATTATGTATCTTGTCATAATTGTACTGAGATGGTCACACAGCTGCGCACTCTATATCAAATAGGAAAAAGAGAATATTGGACGAGCATACTGATTATCTCCTTCTCTACTTAACCATTTCCATGGTTGGACACAAGGAGCTCGCACGTGAAAGAAGAATAAAAGTGGAACTATCACAAAACGAAAACCGCAGGATTTCTGCTTACGAGACAAAGGAAAGAGAACTCAAGCCCAGGAACGTTTCCAAGAGGCTGATATTGCACAAGAGGAACCAGCACATCGACGTAAATTTGGCTGCACAAGCACGAGTTCTGGCGAAAGGTTGCAGTACGAGCATATAACTACATTCCCCATCTATCACTTCTCATTACCCAACCGCACGCATAAAGGACAAACAAAAGATCCGTAGCACCTCAACAAAAAGACATTCCTGCTACGATACACATTAATGAAAAAGGTTTCCAGTTACCTTTTACCAGAGCGACGAAAGCAAAATAGAACTCCGGCTCCTATAACACGACAGAAAAGACGACAGAAAAGCATTCATGCGCACGAAATAAACCAAGAATTCTCATAACGACCACCTTACAAGAGTCAGCATCTAGGAACCTGTTCACGTACGCAGTGCGCAAAATTTGTCTCTGGAGTCTAGTACAGCGTATAGAAGATCTAGTGTGTAGTACGAGATCAACCAAACCATTCTCCAACATTCGCCAGCATGGGCATCATCGAAAAGTAGTAGAGTAGTCATACTAAGTACGAGCAGATAACCCCATTCTGCATCGACCTCCGGTGACGCGAAGTGCAGCACCTCGTCCACCATAATATGGCAATACCATCACCAATACGTGTAACGAGAAAGCCCCTTATGGAAGCCATAGATTGGATCTATCATACCATACGTTGCCATTACTAGGCCTAACACAGCTGACAAATTTGCAAAGAAGACGTTGTATGTACCAACATCCATTGCCAACCATACAGTTTCATAGTTTCAGGAAAGCACACTTGAATTAGCATGGAGATTGCTACGGTGACCCTACAAACTCCACGTCCAAAAGGATGACGAGATATTTGAACGAACCTACTTCAAGTTACTTAGTATATATCACATTCCTGTCTACTTCTAGCTCTCCACGTGCGATCTTCAGGGAATTGTACGCATAACCCAAATTCAGTCACAAAAGCTAGAACAAGGCATACCTTAGCAAAAGGAAGATAAAAGTACAACCATAACACTGTAATATGATATGATGATTAAGAGAACCTTCGAGTCTGTTGTACGCCAAAGACGAAGACTTATCAAACCACACGTTTACCT
>ML119835.1:4028-57627 GCA_003788565.2 Ascobolus immersus RN42
ACTCTAAAAATCGCCTGGGATTGACTTCTCGCCTCACTCGGTCGCCTATAGGTCTCGCCTAGTCGTTAAACCCAGTCTCGGCTACACGGAATAAGCTGGTCTTGCTTCCTTCCTTCGGTCTCTCTGGGCCGGATAATCTAATCATCCGCGCGAGAAAAAAAAAAGTTTTCAGTCGGTTTACCGATACCCCAGCCCGATCCACCTCCGTCCCGACTGTCCATGCACCGGCCCTCCTCTATACATTATCGAGCTCCTAGCTAGCACTAATATTCCGTACCACACCCCCCCATGCACCGCCAGGCTGGAATTCCCGCCCTGATCGGGATGCCGAATGTGGACCGACCCCAACCCCGATCGTCTAAACCGATATCCTACCCGGCTGTATTCAATCACCCGACGGCATACACGCTTATTTTCCGTTGTGCTCTACCCCACCGATTGCCGTGGTCGGGACTGCCTCCGTTCCCACCCCTATTCCGACGGAAGACTCCCCATCAATCCTTAGCCGAACCGTATTCTCGGCGTCCTAGACACTCCGAAAGCTGTGCAGAACACCAGTTTTGTTGCGCCACAACGCTGCGGGAAACAGCGTTTTCTCTGGTGAAACAGGCGAGTTTCTTGGGGTGTTGCCAAACAGCACCTCGCTTGTTGCAGACTGCGCCCAGCAACACCGTTTCTTCCTGATGGGCTATCTGCCGGTGAACGTTCACTAATTATAATGTCGATTCAAGCGAAGAGAATGAATTGAAGTTCAAACCTCTAGGAACGATTCTAGACATTGCACTGCAACGTTGCCGGGAAAATCCGCCTGCCCAGCTCCTTGAGTCCTATAAAGCCGCAAGATCCTGCTCCCTATCGGAATTCAAGGAATGGAAAGCGAAGTTTGGCGACGACAATGATCACGGAAGGTTTCGAGCTGTGCCAGTCCTGGAAGAGCTAGTTAATAAGCTCACAAAAAGAACCAACGATATGAAAAGCGAAATAGTTGCTGTTAGAGCGGGGTTGCAGGAATTTGCAAGGTTATACACTGAGCAAATTGCGAGCCTTCAGAAAATCAAGCTTACCCAGGAATCGCTTATGCAGGAGGAGTGGGAAGAGGAGTTCGAGGATTCACAGTATGACCCGAAAACGATGAGAGCAGTTATACTTGACGATCTCCGGAAGGCGGAAGACATGTTCAAGGTTATGAATGAATTCCGTCTTGAGCTTCACTAAGCAGTTAAGTTCGGTTTGGCTATTTTGAGGCTGGATGTCATGGCTTAAGTACCTTCACAGACAAGCAGGAACTGTGAAACTTTTCTTCCGTTCTTCGACTCCTCGAGATGCCTTTCGTCTGATGCTTTTCCTTGCTGCAGTACTTAGTCATCATATGAATTCTACTACTTAGTCGTAGGATAGAACGATTGTCATTTTGCGGGGGAGTCATTAGGCCCGGTTTGTTTTGTGTTTAAGAAAATCTTAAGAACAGTTCTCCTCGACAAGCACGATTTGATTAGCAGACTTTCGTACATACTTCCTATGCAACAGTGCTTAACCAGTGCTCCTAGCCCACTTGGATCACGGTCGATTTCGATATTCTGATAGCGTACTCACGGACATACGACACATATGGGAATGGGAGAGGCCATGCAAGAGGCTTCCAGGAATCCGAGAGCATTTGTAAATCCATAGCACAGATACGTGTACGCTAATTAATGGGTTTAGGGTAAATGTTGACATGTACAGATTCCGAAAGGATGAATGGGATGACGAGAGTCGTCACTCATTGGACGGCGCTCACAGGTCTATCGATTGCCGTTTGAGTGCCATCGTATTCGAATTCGAACTCCTTGTCGTTCTGATAAGTAGGTAGTGGTATAATATACTTAACTTTCCTGAATTCGTTATAGGAACTACTTAGTAAATACTTAATAGCGAAGAAGTCAGTGAAATACTTTAAAGCATCACCTCGTGCAATAAACGGTGGGGCGAGGACACATTCCAATGAAAACAATTCACCGTCGTGTTGAGAGCCATCCTTCGATCACTTCTGAGCCAGTATGCGGACAACTCCACAATCCATGGTCAAGAAGGAATTCTCATCGAAGCTGTAACTGAACTCCATATTCCCTCCAATCGTCGAAGGAAACCCCTGAATTTTCTTTGCAAAAAGTGACTGTGACCTCCATCTTCCTATCCGAGTCTCACATGCACATCTTGCATCTAACAGTCCCGGCCAGGAGTTAAACCCTCTGTCTACTGCTAAGCTGCTTCGATGACCGTATTTGCTGTTGACTAAAAGCTGGAATGCTGCTCCAGGAGTCGAGCCGAGGGTTTATGCGTAGTCGAAGGCTCGAACTGTGGTGTAGAGATCTGCAAAGGTGGGTTCAAAGCGTGACATCGTTCTGGTTAGCAATTCCCAGAGCTCGAGTATCAACAAGAGGAAACCTTACTTGGGATCGTGTCAAACTGGTGGAGATGAGGCCTTAGTTCTGGCTGACAGACAGAGGCAACAGCAAGACGATAGGTTGAAAGGGCAGTGACGGTGTCGCTGAGTGGACATAACGGCTGGTGACTGTGTGATTCTGAAACCTTTCACAAGATAGTGCTGCTCGGGAGCGAAAGAATTTGAAGATGTGATGCCGAATATTGGGATGAGAGGTCTCTGCGGTAGGAATGGAGATTTTCGTTTGCAGATGGCGCATCTCGTCATCCCAGGGCGCTTCGTACGAATTCGTGATCAAGTTCGAATGTATCGCTCATTTGCGAGCCTTGAGTGGTGGACTTCAAGTTGCTTGAAAGTGCAGAGCGAAAGAGAATCGGGTAAGTATGAGGGCCATGGTGGATGGGAGAGTAATGAGAGGGTTTGGGTGAGCTGAGCGGTAGAATTTCGTTTGCTCGCACACTTCGAATACTTACGTCATGTCAATAACATGCCCATGTTCGTAAGCGTCGTCAAGTCTTCAGGCTCTCTTCATCACAGGTCACTACGGTGGCGTCGTTTGACGTCACTACAGAGGTTTACAGACACCGATCCTTCAAAGTTCCCATAGATTAAACAGAATCCTTCAGTTCTACAGCTAAATAAAGGCTACTTCGTTCGTTTGGCGGGTTTTAGGTAGTTAGCACGTCCCACGAGCTTGGCTAGCCCTTCGAGCTTGGCCACGATCGTGAGTCGAGACGTAAGACGTGCTAAAACACCTAAACCACCTAACCCCAAAGCCCCACACCCCGCGGGATTACGGGAGTGCCAGGAAGCCCGCGACGGATAGGAATGGTCGAGCCGAGGCTGTAACCGAGCCGTCGGCATTGAGCACTGATGGCAGTGCCGAGAGGGGGTCCGTAGAGCCGTGTAATCGGCGTGAGAATTCGAAGAGCTGGCGTGGGGAGGTGTCCACGTAGGCTTTGTAGGCATCAGACTTCCATCTACCCATTCGCTGCGAATCGTCAAATTCTGAGGATTTTGTGAGGGGGGACCCTTACCTTGACATGCTCTGCGGGGATCCCTTGCCAGGAAGCCCACGTAGCAGCGCCTCGACGGAGGCTGTGGGTGTTATACCCTTTGGGATCGATGCCCTGGTTTTCCAGCAGTGCGAACATGTAGAGCTGCACCTGTTCGCGCGTGTACGCTTTACCGTGCCCTTCTGCGTCTTCGGGAACGTAGAAGAGCGGTGCGTGTTCGTCAGGGAGGCCGTTAAGGGCAGGGACCCTGCGGAGATAGTCGACGAGGAGCCGTACGGGGCAAAAGATGTCGTCGGAGCGAGCGAGATATAACGGCATGCCGCCGCAGTTGGGGTCCGTTTTACTCTTAGGAATGACCAGTCTGATCATATCTCCGGTGGGAGATACGGCAACAGAGGAGCGAGTGACGAAGAGCCGATGAAAGTCGGTCCGGCTGAGGTCCTTGGAGGTGTAGGTGAATTCACCAACCCTGAGAAAACCAGTGAAGGCTACAGCGAATGAAGCAGCTACGGTAAGCCGTAGGGGTGCTGCTGCGGACTAGGGGAGGACGATCAGTCATGATCCTCGAGAGGGGGGTTCCTTACGAGGTTGGCTGGTGGCAACGTTGAAGGCCATAGACTTTGGAAGATTTTGAGGAGGATATCGCGTGTGAGCGGTAGACGTTCGCGTCTGATGCCTACACCAAGGATCTTGGTGATGCCAGCTAGGATACGACGTATTCTAGGGGTGCGGTAGTCTGTAGTGACTCCACGATCGGTGTGGTAGCTAATGAGACCAGTGAGGCCAGCAGAGATCGTGGCGCTGTGGAGTCAGTCAAAACGTGATGATTGTAAGGGGGGACCCTTACGGTTTTAACTTGGTGGGCTCGGCAGCACGCGAGACGAGCCACTGCTCGATCAAACGTACGTCAGCTGGAAAGTAGGGAGGCAGGATCCCTTGGGCTCGGCACCAAGCTGCGTAGGCTTTGAAGTTGCCGGTGTAACGATCGCGAGTGCTACGAGCTAAGCCGTTCCACAGGTAGAGTGCTACCTCCGCTGTAGTGCCGATCTCGGCTGCGAATGCGGGGTCGGGCTGTTCCACCACTCGAGCAGTTTCCTCGGGATGGAGGGGGGGTGGTCGAGGGGGTTCGGCTGTGCTGGGAAGTGCGGCTGGAGCTGTGGAGCAAGGTCAGCAGCTTTCTTAAAAGCTAGTCGCGATAGTGCGTCAGCGAGGGAGTTATCCGCCGAAGCGATCCAGATGGGGGTGTAGGTGATGTTGAGCGTGACGAGCAGCAGCATGATTCCCCGCAGCACCTCCATTGCCCCCGCCATTTTGGTGTCTCGTGCTAGAGGGATTGTCAGTTGAAGCGGATTCTCAGGAATTCGTAAGGGGGGACCCTTACAGATTAAGCCGTGGAAGGCTATCTTGCTATCGGTGAAGATAGTGAGGTGGCTATTAGCCCACTGGTCTCCCCAGAGGTGGAGTCCGAGTTCGACGGCGAGGAGCTCCTTGGCAGTGATGTTATCCTGAATGATGAGAGCCTCTCAGGACCAGAAGCACTGGTCGAACCGTAGGTGCTGGAGGGACGTCTGGAGGGGACCGAGGGTATACCCGGCGATCGCGATCTTGCCCGCCGCGTCACCATAGAATTGGTGGTGAACGCGGGTGTCGTGCCGGAGCAGGAGAGATACGCCACGCCAGTCCGACAGGAAGGAGGACCACCAGTTCAAATCAGCTACCATCTCTGGGGTGAATGGCACCATGTTGGATGGAGAGCCGCCTTGGGAGCTCCAGAGGCGGCGTAAGAAGGTCCGACCGAGAGGAGCGGCTTTGGCACAGAAGTTGAGGAAGCCTGTAAGCTTCTGTAGCTCGAGGAGGGGGATAGAGCCGTCGTTGACGTAAAGGTAGGCACGTTTGAGCAGTTTCCGTGTTTTGTCAAGTTTGGCGGCAGAAAGCCGTAACTCCATGGTGTTGGTGTCGATAATGATTCCGAGTACTTCTGCGTCAAACCCGTCCACGTCCTTCGTGTCATTTCGGCAGATGCCGAGTGCGTCCGTAATTGCCACGTAGAAGGACAAGAAGGGCCGAATGATGAGGTCGATCGGGGTATTGGGAGGGAAGACGAAAATCGTGTCGTCAAGATAGTGAAAGATCGCCGGTCGGTGTTCCTCGTGGATCGTGTTGGCATGCAATTCAAGGATCCAGTGGAGGGCTTCTGCGAATAAGTTGAAGATATAAGGTGCAGTACGTAGTCCAAACGGCAAAAAGGACTCCTGGAAGAAGTCTCCCTTCCACTGGTAGCCCAGAAGCCAATGGTCATCGGGGTGGACGGGAACGTGACGGAAGGCCGAGGCCCAGTCGCGTTTCACGATGTACGATCCTTGCCCAAATGCTGCCACCTGTGCGGCGATCTCGTCGAAGGAGGCGTAGTCTAAGGACCCCCAAGGGGGTGGGATGCCGTCGTTGACGGACGAAGCGGGGACACCGCCAGCAACTACAGCCTTCGGCACGTAGGAGAGGTGGTGGATCCGACGGTACCCCCCATCGTGCATTAGGCACTAAGCCGAGGGGGGAGGAGATGAATCGGCGTTCGGCGTAGACGTCGGGAATCATGCGGACCTTGTGGTCATGGAGGTCTTTGAGGAGGCCTTTTTGTAGTGTTTCTTCGTCGGATAATGCCGAGCGGAGATTCTTCGCGATGGTATGTTGGTCAGGTCCGTCGTAGCCGATCTTGGCCCCGTTGGCAATGATGCCGCAGAGGATCGTTCTAAACGAGGGGTCTGGATAGTTTGATAGTGCGGTATACCATGCAGAGATGTTGAGGGTGAGCCCTTTCTGTGGAAAGCGGCTCGAATGGTGCACTGATCGTGGGGCAGTCACCGAGAAGAGGGGACGGCAGTTGGGACGTGGTGGAGCAGGTTGCGAGAGTACTAAGCAGGAGAAAGATGAGGAGGTAGTATTGGCTATGTAGTCACGTAGATTGGGGTCTAAGTAAACGCGATAGTGCCTCGGTAGAGGTGGGGGGTGGTGAGCCACCCCCTCCTCCTCATCAATCTCGTGCGGTTGGTATACCAGCAACGAGCACCACGCGCAATCCTATTGAGCTCGTAGCTGCAACAACCGTATAACGCGCTGCTTAAAAGGCTTGACCAGGCACTTTGGCGTCTTATGATCTTTGGAGTCGCAGTTCTCGCACTCGTGACGGCGACCGCAGGTTTCCGCTCCAGGGCACGATTTTTTAGGATCGTTGTAAAACCAGCAGTACTGGCGAGCCATCTCGTCGACGGTTGGAGGAGGCCTTGGAGGGAGAGCCGCAGTGCCGGCACGAGTGGACCGAGCAGATGGCTGCGAGGTGGTGATTGCACCAGTCGGATCTGTAGTGGGGTTGGTTAGCCCAGAATAGCCCATCGGAGTGGGGAGGCGTAAAGACGCATGATGATTCCTGGGAGCGGAGCTGCCGAGGAGGGGGTAGATTGCTACCCTTTTTGTGCGGAGCACATCATAACAGGTGCGGAGCACACTGGTTTGGATGCAATAGCATCAAAATGGGGAAGGGGTATACGTACTTTGCTTGTAGGTGTCCCCACCGAGGTAACTGCCCATGAGGCCTGGATCCATCGTGGCCCAGCTTTCCGGGGAAAGTAGGGCGGTGTGACCGTCGTCGAGGAGGTGCTGATGCCAGGTGAAGTGATAGTTCATCACTGCATTCCACTGGTGCTTAACTTGGTGGTGGATGAGGTTGTAGTGGTGTAGCTGTAATCCGTATACGAGGTTTGGGCTAAGGCGACCGAAGAGCGAGGTCATGACGTACGAGTAGATGAGCCAGAATCGCGTGAAGTTGACGGGGTTGGTATACGGTGCGAGCTTATCCTTAGCTGCAACGTGTGGTGCTTGGGTGGTGGTAGATAGTACGCCGTCGACGTACATGAGGTATTGTTGCTCGTCGTCACCGTACGTACGTTGTAGGAGATCCGGCTTGAGTTTGTGGAGTTCGAGAGCTTTGAACGTGCCGTTGAAGATGCTGGTGATGGTGGCAGCATTGAGACCGGCGATATGACCTCGTAGCACGCGTTGTACGGCGGTGGGGAGGTTAAAGACTTGTGTGGTGAGGGGGGCGGCGTCGTCGTAGTGTAGAGGTCCGAGGGATGGTGGGGTGACGGTGGTGGGGGGTGGAGGCGGCGGCGGAGGCGGTGGGAGAAGTGATGCTGCTGGCGGAGCTGGGGGGGGGGGTGGGGAAGGGGATTGACAACCTAGGGGCGGCGGTGCTGGCGAAGGTGGACGAGGGATGGGTTGCGGAGGCTCTACACGCTGGCGTTTGGCGAGTTCGTCCTGAAACGCGTCCAAGGTGCGCTTCATGGACGCCATTTGAAGCTGGTGACGTTCCTCGATCAGACGTACGATTTCCTCGGCTGGCATCGCGTTGATGGGGGTGTCGAGCCGGGGGTTCTGGTTGAAGTGCTGGAGCTGCACGTTGGGGGTGAATTCGCGTGTAGGATCGTACGCGTGCGAGGGCTGCGAGGCTGGCACTTGGATCTGAGGGGTTGGAGCTGGCGAGTTAAGCTGTTGAGGTGTAGAGGTGATAGGATCGTGCGGGAGCTCGGAGGTAGGTTGCTTGGAGCGAGCACGTAGGCGAGTGGTGGTGTGGTTGACGTTGGAAGCCATGGTGTGACGCGGGGAAGGAGGGCGATGAAAAAAGTCGAAAAATTAGCGAGTGCTTCTTCTCACCTTCAGGACTGTTGCCGGAGGCTTGCGTCGATGAAGGTGAGAAGAGAGGGGCTACAGGCTGCTTAAAATCGCCAGGATTCTCACCGTTGCACGTCCCTTCTTCCGTTCTTCGTCCTGTGGTATCCACTTCGTGGGTATCCACTTTTTCTTGGTGATGGTGTAGCATCACCGTTTTAGCCGAATTAGGAAGGTGACGTTGTCAACGCTACGGCTCGTCGGTCAAGCAGCCGTAGCCCTCAGAGGCGACTGGTCTGTGCTTTGAACACCATGACTTTGTCATCATATATTCCCTAGCGTTGTAGCACCCAGCTGGGTTTAGTGCGGCTCAAATATTGGCCCTACGTTCACTGCTCACCAACGACAACCGCATCTCGAGATGTTCTGTTTTGGCTATCATTTATACCTGCCTTCAAATTTTTTCTGTGCTCTTACATCCACTTCTTCTTTACTCCGATAGTCTCGTCCGGCTCAACTATGCTCGTTGTGGGATATTCAGGAGCCGCCAGAGCTAGAGATCTAGATATAAACTATTTTGACCCATGGCCCAGCTTGGACATGACTGTGATGGCGGTAGACACCGATGGGTTTTAGACAGACACAATTGAAAGAATGAGAAGAAACAAGAAACTACTACGGGTCAATACTTGCCCATGGTACTTTCAACCCAGTCGGAAACTTCGCATGACGTTCAACATGCAACATCCAGCCGTTCACAGATATTTGAACGACTTGCTACATGTCACCTTTCGAAAACAGCAGGGGCTTTGCTCGATCGGGGTTCGGTCAAGATGACTCACAGAGAACAGCTGCTTGCCAACGACATTCCTATCACAGTTACTTTCCTTTCCACACACTAATAGTTACTGCCTATAAAAGGGCTATGGCACCCCCCTTGGAGAATCATTTAGCTCTGCAACGAGCTTCGGAACCACACCAAGCCACCACAGAACAGAAGAGAAGACGGTATCCAGCTCACAGATCCCGAAGTTTGGTAAGTTCCCTCATCTTCCAACAACGATAGGTGCTGACTCGGATAGTTTGTTTCCAGCTTTAGTGCCTAGCAACTGTTTCGCTTATCTCGAATAGCCACTGGCATGGATGCGACAGACAAGAAGGATGTCCGTAAAGAATCTTTACCAAAGCTCTATGAGAAGTATGAGGATTATGACAGAAGAATAGTAGGGACTCAATATCAGCTTGACCATCCGGAAGAGAACGAGAGCTGGAGGGAACTGGGATTAAGGGCGAAATGGGAGGAGACGATACACGACATGGTCCCAATCCGTGAGGAGTTCCGGGAGAAGATCGAGCTGCTGGGAGGAGAAGTACCTGCCAGTCAGGTAGCGTTACTTGCACAAAAGAAGAGGGAGGAGTCCCAATCCGCTGCCGAAGCTTCATCGGCCCAGACGTCGGCTACGTCGGATCCAGTGAAAGAGGACGGAGTTCTCATCGATCGTGAGACTGTGGAAGATGAAACAGACAGCACCTTTCCTGCTATCACTATCCAATCGAGCGAGCCACAAGAGGGTGTGGGTAAAGAGCCCATTGTCCAGCAGAGATGTCTTTTATCTCCTGCCAGTGCACAGTACCTGCACCGTAAGTAATTATACGTAATCAGCAATCAAAAAATGATGTCTCTTGTTCCACATCTCTCGAATGCACCGGAACTGGTTTCTCTGCGCTGGCAACTAATTGTGCATCATCGTTTTGAAGCATTTTCTACTAGTAAAAGAGCACCACATTCTGGCGATACGAGATCCCTGGCAGGCCAAACAAGGGCCAATTTAATCCGTTCTCTGGCACATCACAAAGTATCCGGGAATCTCAGTAAGTATTGAAGTTGTGGCCTTCCTTGATCATCGGAAATCGAAAACAGTAGCACTCTCATAAAGGCGAGTAGTTTCAGGCTGACGATAGCTGTAATCCGATCGATGGATGGCAGGGAGTGATGCTGCTTCCATCGCTACCGTTTGTCGAGCGCGGGTGTCGTCCTTTATCGCAAATTGTCGTCCTCATCATCGGCCGACATGTACTCGGGACCTCGGGTTTTACGGGCGGAGATTTGGGGAGAGGATCGTAGATAAGAGCGAATGATGGGAAAGGTGTCGAGGTACTTTGTATATTGCACTGAAGTAGTGGTACTTGTTAGCAGGTGGTTTGGAAGCTTCAGCGTGGATGAAGATAACTTGCCTAATAATGTTGCTTGCCTGAGGAGCTTGAGAGAGTTGAGAGCTGCCGAAGTGGCCAGGACCGAAGAATGGCGAAACGGAAAGCGAAGCTCGGAGAAGGAACAGCAAAAGCTCGATGTGGTAGATGGTGAATCAGTTGCCGTTGCAGAGATCGATTTGGCGCAAATGCGATGGTCGAATGGTTGAGCTCATGAACTCCAGAAGGAGAGGCCGAAAGTGAAAGGACGAAAGCGAAGGCCGATGCAAGTGGGATGAAGAGTTCGTTTGCAGTTGGCCCCATTCCCCACCATCGCCTTCCGCTGCCTTGCCCGTACGTGGTTGGAATCTGTCGCTCGTTCTTTGGAATTGAGTCTGGTGAATGTCAGCCATAATTGCTCAAGTGAAAGATTAAACCGTCCCATGGGAGTTGACAATGTGGTTTTGCATGTGCACATGTGCAGTGGATGTGAAAATAGTTGAAGGGTGTGAAAGTGAACGGAGACCTCGGGGGATTTCGTTTGCTCTCATGCGGCATGTCAACATGTTACTGTATTTCGCCTAGCGTTACCCGCTACTTTCTAGTCAACTAACCAACTGGGTTTAGCTCGGCTCATCTGTCCAGGTGTTTTGCGACTCCTCATTCCCTTCGTACCGGTACACTGCCCAAACAACAACCACATCTCGAGATGCTTCGCGAATTTGCTCTGGATATCTCTACCTTCAAATCTTTCCCCACTCTCGTATTGCAACTATTCTGGCAGTGTGATTTGGTTCATGATAGCGAAACTGAAGCCACTGAGCAGTCAACATAAAAAGCTTTATTCGACATTCGATTGCGATCGCAACTCGATTTCTCAACAATCCCAACTTGTCGAAGCCCATGTCAAGCAGGGACCTGAAGCTTGAAGCCGATCCGCATCCTTCGCAGATCTCATTGTCGATGCATGCATTTGCTTCACGGATGCCTCTCCAAAAATACTGGTTGTTTCTCTTTTGGACTTCTCGTTTTCCGCTGCGTAGCTCCGAACCGTAAATGGTAGAGAAGGCCAATCGGTGGTACGGGACCTCGACAAATCAGATGCTACTGGAAATAAATAGGACCAGCAAACTGACTTGAATGGGCCATCTTGGACCTCAGGTCACTTCTGGGACTTACAAGCAAGTAACACACCGAACTGCACAAAGCATGACACTGACTCAGATCATTAGGTTTCTCGCTCGGTTACTCTTCCGAGAGCGTCGACTGAGGGCTCTACCGGTACGCTGGCTGTCGGACTGTCCGTTAAGACATGCCCACCACCAGTTATTGTTGAGATATCTTCATACTACTTCCGCTGAGCTTTGCCCGAGGGGTCCAGTCCAAGATTGCAGTCATCTGGACTTTCAAGATGTTCTCTCAGGACAGATACCGGTACTATATCGCTGCGAGCTACACATTTTTGTCGCTTATTCGCAGAAAACAACACTTCTTGCAACACGCCATCAGTACAAGGTGTGGAAAAAAATATTGGCTAGAAATCACGGGTTTTGGCGGTGATCTGCCGCAGATCGTAGCCAATATCATTTTCCATACCTTGTACAACGAGTAAAATTTAAAGCATGAGGAGGTCTCTAAGGTTCCACGACAGGTTCCAGCACCTTAAAAGCTCATATCATCCCCCATGTCCACCTTTGAACTGTCAGAGCACACACACTCTAAACTCTTCGCTACCTCTCTCGACTTCATACGCTAAGCTGCATCAATTCGGCAATCCAGGCAAGCAAGGTCTCTTATCTCGCTCAGAATCAACCAGCAAGTAACCAGAGAATAGTAGGCGTTACTATGGATGCAGTCAGCTCACCAATCTCTCGGGGCTGGAGATTGTTATCGCCTGTCCGTCAGAAGAAACTTCTTGACGAGCTCGTAGCAGGGCTGTTACAACGTGGTAGTCTATTGTCGAAAAGACAAACGTACTGTGCAGCGTTCTGCAGTTCGCATTCCCGGAAGCAGCGCCCTGATGCTATAGAAGCCGCAATTATTCGTTTTTCGGAGGGGGTAAGGATACGAGCGGAACATATAGCGGACTTGAAATGCGATGCAGATGAGTATCCGAGGCACCCTGGTCGTTGTATGCGAGGATCCCGGGTTTCTGCCACACATTTGGATGATTTGGAAGAGAACGTCAACATGCTTGGAGTTTTGATCGGGGACTTATGGGCGCTGACCTCGGCAGGGTGTATACTTTTGCAAAGACTCGTATTCGATCAAAAGCCAAAATGGGAAGAAGAGAAGCGAGAGATGAGGCTGGTGTTTATGAATCAAGATTCCCTCATTTCGCAGACAATGGATTCGTATGAGAGAGTAGCGGCGATAGCCGGAGAAATCCAGTGGGAGCACGACACCTTTTATTGGGAGAGCATGGATGAAAGGAAGATGGTCTCTAAAGGGCTCCACCATGGGGGGAAGCAGGCATTGGATGAGAGTCAGTGTACGCCAAACTAACTCCCAGTATGCATCTGACACACGGCTCGGAGATGATACAAGATCGTTTGGGCTGGGCAATGAAGTAAGAGAAGACCTGGATTCCAGAGCATTGGGCTATCGGCTTCATCGATACTAACAAGTTGTCGGCAACATGAGTCCACTGCGAATCTCTCAAACGCGAGTTCTGTGCCGTGGCGGTTATTATCAATGAATGCTTCTTACATCAGGACTGTAGGTTAAATCATGCAGCAGAAGTCAGTCTCTGAGCTTCCAACACGTCCAGGTCTGTCATTTTGGCGGCTCCAATCTAGCACATTGCTTACTTACTTCAATTTGCCCTATCATTTGAGATCTAAGGTGGGTATAGTCGATAGCCATCTTGAAATTCCAGAATAAGCATCTGCTACAACGTTTTCTGACTTTACAAGATGAACGAGTGTCGACCGTGCTCAATGTGAGGTGCAGCTTCTTCTAACCTTTCTTACGTTTTGATCATCCCATTTAGGCACACTTTTAAAAATGGTGAACCGTCCGTCCGAACTTCGAGAGAAACCTCCAACTGATCCCTACAGAATCCTACACCACCCTTGGACAAAAGCAACATCGAAACGCTTCAGAAAACCCTGCCTTGCCCAGATACAGAGCCAGCCTCCTCGAGCACCTTCGTTGCTACCTCGGCACCTGTTCCGGAACCTGAGTGTAAAGTCAGGCCTGTTATTCGTCACAAAGGCTTTCCGACTACCTCGGCACCTGTTCCGGAACCTGAGCGTAAAGCCAAGCCTGTTATTCGTCACAAAGGCCCCGGAAAGCCGAGCCATAAAATGACGAAGGAGAACCTAGATACCTTGTTGTTGCATCAACAAAAAGCACAGGCGGATGTCAAGATAGAACTTCCGAAATTCGAGCCGGTGATCGACGGCTGGAACTGGAGTTCCTGGCAGGGTTCCAGAGCGACGGCAACGGTACCATTAAGCGTGCCAAAAATACACCTGTAAGTAGACTGACTTCCAGTCGACCGTGTTTTTGGCAGAGTTCTCCTAGGATGATGATGACTGACAGAAGAGACGATATTAGGAATGAACCTGAGCTGCCCAAGGAAGTGAAAGGATGTAATCCGCCCGCTGAAGTGGAAGAAAGCGACCCGCCCGCCGAACGGGAAGAAGCCGACCCGCTCGCGAAAGTGGAAAAAAGCGACGTACCCGCTGACGTGGGAGGAGGCAAACCGCCCGCTGAAGTGACCTCCAAGAAGCCTTCCTCAACTCATCTGCGCGTGGGCTGGTTGCCAAATCAAAGTGGCAGAACATTGATCCCACCGGTGCAGCTTGCTGTTGTGCCCCAGACGGAAGCCAAAACTGCTAAGCAGAAGGAAGCCCCGGCGGCAAAGAAAGGGACAAAAAATGATGCAGATCTACTACACGAGAAGGCCAGGGCTACTCAAGAAGAGAGAGTTCGTAGGGAAAAAGAAGAACACGAGAGAGCTCTAAAGGAGAAAGAAGAACACGAGAGAGCTCTTAGGGAGGAAGAAGAACACAAGAAAAAACGGTACAAATCCAGAATAGACAATTATTTATCGACGTTGCAGTAAAGCCGGACACCTTGAGATAGATGATAGCGACCTGGTATGCAGCTTCTGAAACTACCTACCATGGAGGAATACCGGGGGGGGGTAAAACAGTGACGCAACGGTTGCCGGCTTGTTGCCGGCTTGTTACGATGTCATTTCTCAATCGTCACCACACAAAAGGTTTTGAAGACGCAAATGCGACTGCAACAGTTGATCAATTCAGTGCTATACTTTACTGTTTATCTGACCACTCTAGTGAACAGCTGAGGGAAAATTTAGAGGGGAAACGTCGCCTTTTATGTCTTCTCTTGTTCACCACAACAACTCCGCAAACATCATCCTTCTCACGCCGTCATGATGTCGCTTCAACGCTAACTCGACAACTCCACTACACCAGGTTGTTACTACCAACAGCATGAAGTCATCATTGCGCAATCATTTGGCTAATACTTCTTATAGCTTAATCAAGTCGCCGTCACAGCTTATGGTCGTTCTCGAGGGCTGTTTACCATTCATCACGAAAGCTAAGTAAGTTCTCGTCGCATTACTTAATTTACTTCCCATGCTAATTCTGTGGTTTATAGGCAAGATCTTAAGATGCGACCGATGTAAGACGGCAAAGAGGGGCATGGTGAAGGGCGAAGTATTGATTTTGCGGCTCCTTCAAGTCGTTGGGGCGAGTGCTATCAGTGGTGGAAACGTTTCCTTTCATTTATCACTAGTGCTATGGATAGAAATACCAGAGGAAATATAATTTGTTCTCTGTTTGAATCTATACCTGCTGTACTCATATTTATGCTTGTTGCACTCATATTTATACCTGTTGCACTCGTATTTATACCTGTTGAGCTCATGATCGAAACTGTTGGTGAATCTGAATTCCGTGTAATTTAAAAAATCGAAACTGTTGATCAATATACCTGCGCCGTCAACCGTTGCGTCACTATTACACCCCCCTCCCGTATTTCTCCATGGTACTTTGTAGTTTTTCTAGTAAACTTATAACGAAGTGGAGGAATTCCTGTAGGATGGTAGCTATGCTCACTAAAGTAGGACACTGGGAGATGCTCGGAATTTCAGTATTTTTTGCCTTACGATCCTAATGCTTCTAACCACAGAACCTACTTAGCCATCAAATTGAACCCACACATCATCGGTAGGGTGCACCATTCGACCACATCCAGGGCACTTCCGAACCTTCCTGAAACTCTAAGAATTGAAGCTCCTTTCCACTTAAGAGAGACGAGGACGAAAGGGCCGATCGTTCGGAGGCTGAGAACGTGGGCAACGGGATCCAGAGCACTCGAGCCCGAGGCTAAAAGAGTACCGAAATCGACAAGCGATGCAGTAGACGCCAATCCATGATCGTTGTATGCGGTTAAAGTGTAAATTCGACGATGGCTCCCTTCAGCATGCCACCTTTCTGAGCGAGGTGATGGATCGACATCTGGACAGGTGCCAGTCTGTTATGGACAGTCGTAGCTGGCTCCCAGCGCTAGCTCTTTCTCAGGCTGACAGGTGTTGGAAAAGTTCGACAGACTGGAGCAATCCTTGTTGCCTGGATGGCCGCTATGCGTTGACCGTGACTGTCGTCCTTGCTCACAAATTGACATCCTCCCTCATCCTTCGGTTTGGCGTCAAGGGCAAAGATTTTGCGGGCGGGGTTTTGCTGAATAGATCGTAACAGGAGCGAAAAGAGGGATAGGTGTAGTGGGGGTTCGTAGCTTGACCTAGGAACGTGACATCGCCAGTGTCATGTTTGGTTAGAAGATGGTTCGAGAACGTGAGAGGGTGAGGAAAGAATGGTCAACTTGCCGCAAGCTTTTGTTTGGTAAGGGTTTGGGAGACCTGCACCTTCGGTATGACATGAGAAGGCAGAAGACGGGAAATTGAATGAGTGTAAGAGGAGCGACAGTTTATGTTCCATGAGGAGACGAGTACGACCCGTCTTCGACATGGCTTCTGGCGGAAAGATCATTTCGAAACACTGAGCTCGTCAGTTTGTGGAAGGAAATTTTGCTGCAGCTGGAATGAAGGATTTCGTTTGCAGTGAATGCCTCATTTCCCGCCTCCGCCTCCGCCTTTCCTTGCCTTGCCGGTCCCTGGTTGGAATTTGTCGCTTGCCCTGAGGAATCGCGTCTGGCGAAGGGTAATGTGAGCTGTTTCAACCATACTTCGTTGAATGTGCAGTCTGAAAGTCGCAAAGCTGCTGTGAATGTGGTCGTCGATGTGAAAATGGTTGAAGATGTGAGGGCTGGTGGGGGGATTCCGTTTGCTCCCATACGTCATGTCAACAAGCTACCGCATTTCGCCTAGCGTAGACCGGGTCTAGTTTAGTGCGGCTCAAAGGCCACTGTCAAAGGAAGGGTCTCGCTCACCACGGTCGCAACTGATGCAATCAACTGCAACTCTCTCTTCGGAGACCATCTTTGCAGCCTTTTGTAACAGCCTTCTCACAGTTTCATGCTATTTCTACGGATTGAACTTCCAACGAAGAGCCCCCAACGTATCAGAACCTCTCGCTTACGAAAGCAGTTTCCTCCTCACCAGCGCTGCTCTGGATCTCTTTCATTTGTTGATCATCAACTGAATCGCACCGTCGCAGAATTCAGCTACAGAAAGCTTTGGACCTCGTTCAGAACTCAACTACACTCCTCGCACTTACAGCTCCTAGGCCGATGCACATGAGCTTGCTGGAAACTACGCCCATGAAAGCAAGTTGGAAGATCACCGAGACGACAGCAAACGAACGATAGCCCCGGCATCTTGAAGTTCGAAATGGAATGGAAAATGAACTGAACTATGGGCATGTTCAAGGCGGAACATCAGTTGATCATAAACGGTCGAGGATGTTACTTGGCCCAGACTGCTTGCCATATTCAACAAGGTTTCTGATCAAAGGTACTTATAAGAACAACAGTGTTAACTCTGGTAAGCTTGTCCTTCCACCAAATGGCTGTAACTCTAACTGTAGTGTAGGCGGCTGAGTTACCTAGCACAGTATCTGGGGAGCAAAGACACTGCATCATGGCAGAATCCACCATCACAACGACTACGCGAGGACAACGAACAGAATTCACAGCATGATGGCGACCCAGACAAGCCCGACGTTTATCATCCTTCTACAGCCAGTTGACTCGTCTGTACGCATACTCCCCGGTTCATTACATCGTTTTGGAGCATTTTGGTCAATACTCTCTTCAAATCCCACAGCGACAGCTCACCACAACCGATTCGAAGCGACTGGACGAAAACTACGATACTATGAGTCAGCAGCAGGGACCAAGGCCGTTTAAAGATTCAAGAAGTCCACTTGTAGGGCAGATTGATTGGTTTGGGTACGTATGTTAGAACGTCTTGGCTGCTCATTTGAACTGACAGATGAATACAGAAAAGCATGGCTCCCTACTTCTATTGATGAGGAGGAGTATAAAGAGTCGTCAGAGATTGAACCAGCTGGGTTTGAAAAGCATGCGACCCCACACAAGGCGCAGGAGATGGCTCATTCATTGACAATCGGAGGTGGGGTCCTTAAGCTAAACAACACGACTGGGCAGCTACTCTCAACGGATACGGCTCATGGTCGCTGGGAGGCAGAATTCTTCCAGTTTCTGATTGCTCAGGAGACCCGGATGCTGATTCACCTTGCGGCGGAAAAGCTCTCCAAGGATGGTGCTGGTATTGAGGCGGAGCTTTTGGAAGAATGTCGTAGGGCAGAGCAAGAGCAATTTCCGAAAAACAGACTTGAAGCAATAGTAGGTTTGGTGGCAGATGTTCGTACCTATGCCTTCTTTCGGTTCAAGATTCTCGAAATGGTGATTGCGAGGGCTGAACGGGACTGGTACGAAACGGCGGGGAAGGTCCGCAAAGGAGTTCAGAAGCACGTAAAGAACGTGTACGCTACTATTCATTTGATCATGTCCTTTTACGATCAGCATCTTTCATCTCGAACCCATGAAGATAGTACTGTCAGTTGGGTTAATCTGCAGTTCTTTTATCAAGTGTGCAAGACGCGGCTTGAGACAATTACTAGTACAACGTTCACGTATTGATTAGTTACTTCCTAAGTAAGCTATTTGGGGGCCAGTTCTTCAGGGGCTTGTTGATTTTTTTTCATCCGGTGAGATACATGGCTGTATCCCTCAGGCTGGGAAGCACTGTTGGGCTACTTGCTCTTTGTTCTCGAGCTCGTATTGCTTGCTTTTCTTTATTTGTTTGTATCTTGGTTTTATTACTGCCTGGCCTGTCGGAAGGGCAAGAGCAGCTGATTAGTACGTTGTTCGTCCAGTAGGCAATGCATTCGAATCCTGGGCTTCTGGTCTCGGTCTACTCGCTACTTGTAGGGATGAAAATTTAATCAGGCCTATCTATCTTTTATTGATACTTACATAGCCCCCTCCTATTGAGCACATTCTTCCCCGAGAAAGAATTCTGGTACCGGACTCGGATGCCTTTGAGGTTCGAGATCGCGATAGGCCGTTGATGGCTTTCGTAGCGAAGTAAAAGATAATTGGCATCTACCGAGTTGTTCTTCCTCCGTACCTAGGTACCTGCTCTAGACTAAGATGCACGAACGAAGAATGTTTTGAAGAAACAGGCACCACGTATTTTTAAAAAAACAGAAAGCTTGAATGTGGGAACATTTCCAATAACAGCCAGCTCGTTCACGGTCTCTGACTTACAGAGCGTACCTCAAATGTGCAAAGGCATGCGATAATCACAGAGAGGTACAAGGGGTAAAGACTTGTGCTTCCGGAATAAACCCTATACGCATCTCTCCTCGCTCGGATATGTCCACTGAAACGCCCGATATCTCTGGGTTTCAAATTCTGTAGTAACTATCTACTATGCTCCCCGTCATTCCAACGCCGAAGCGAAAGTCGACAAGACTGTGGAGTCTAAGAAGACGTGTTGTTTAGTTGACCGAGCTTCATCGCTTCGTATGGAAGTAAGTACGCATGTGGATTGACGCAACTGGACCAGGTCCTGAAAAGTTCGATTGGCTGAAAAACAGAGTTGTGAGGTTGAGATGTCTGAGAAGTATGGGTCGCATATTTCGAATTCTAAGAAGTATGTTAGTGAACATCTGAGCAGAAATAGGAGTTTCGCCGGACTCACCGTGAGATTCTTTGTCCTTGAGAGTAAGGATGAAATACCCGGCAGCCCTAGCGAGGTGGTGGCGCTGGCTCATGATCTATTTCATTGTCGGGCCTGCAGTCGTTCTCAGGCTCAAGTATTTTGACAATGGCAACTCTCCATGCTTGATTGTCCGGTAGAAGCAGTGACCCAGAATCCCAAAGAGCTCCGTTCTGCGTTATCTGCAAGAACTGGTTTTGAATGGCGGTGAGAGTTGCAACTTTGTGTGAACTGCAACAGGTCCGTTGTTTCTAGCAGGTTGACAACTTTGGAGTTGCAACTTGATCAAGAAAGCCGGAAGAGAACGGGGTTGTATCTTTGTCGGCTTTCTGTAGAGCTGACCCTCGCTACTTCGATGCGAAAGTGAGGAGGTCTTCCTTAGGGTCCCTTTCGGTATGGCAAACGCAACCGTGCTCTAGAGGCAACCGAAAGCCAGAGTGAAAAGAGCGACCAGTACTTCAGACGGAGTCCCATTCTGACACCATTCCCAAAGAAAGCCATGGGTGGGGGACGCAGAATAGCAGGAATGTATATGCGATGGTAGTTAAAAGCCGAGATGCATCGATGGAAGAATGTCGCAGCATGAATAAGTAGGAATAGGCGATTTCGTTTGCAGCTGGTGTATCTTCATTCCTGAGTTCTTCGCCGTATGCACATGCTGGTTGAGATCGTCCGAGTTGCTCGTTTCGAAAGCCTCGTGCTGTGAAAGTAGATGTGATAAGTAGATGTGATACTGTACGAATCAATTGAAATTTGATATCGAGTGGGACGTTTTGAGAGAATATGGGGAGCCTGGTAAATCGTAGAAGGGAGGGAACTGAAGGGTGTGTGGGTGAGCGGAGTTTGTGGGTGGGGGATTTCGTTTAGTCGCATACGTCATGTCAACAAGGTACCGCATTTCGCCTAGCAGCCGCCTGTTTCGGTCTAGTGCGGCTCATGGCCGATAGGCGATTGTGCTCGCTCACCAGGCTCCCGTCCTCTACAACTGATGCAACCGATCAATGGCAGATACTTCCACAAATTCTTTCTTTTCGGTCCTTTGAACCACTCCTCCGACAGAGCCATGCTTCTTGTACTTTCTACAAATTGAACCTCGAACAACCTGGCCGACGAACCAGCGCCTCTCGGCCTCAAACTTCCAAAAGCAGGTTCATCGCTTCCCAACCAATTGTGATCATCGACTGAACCCCATCTGCACAACTTGAAGCTCCAGCAACAGCCAACTTCAGACTTAAAATCGTCTTCGAATCCATACCGGCGACCTTGCTGGAAGCTGCGCCAACAGAGTCCCACAAGCTGGAGAAGCGCAGAGGAGACAGCAAACGAAAGTCGGCCATCTTGAGCTGCAATTGAGGCTCGTAGCAAAATGGAACGAAGCATGATGGTGGTAACCCTCAGGACAGCTCAAGATGCGGTACATCATGTTCACAAAGTCCCGGTATTGCTACGCTGGAAGGCTGCCAGTCAGGTTCTTGCAAGATGGTTCGGGGCCGATTTGGAATGGCTGTGTTGGCTCTGGTAAGCTTGCTCATCGAGTAGTTGGCTGTAACTGACTTTATCAGCGGATATTCTTGCCTTGCTTCTTACAACATCTCTGAGCTTGTCTGCATCATGGCCACATCCGCCAGGACAACAACTCGAGAAGACAGCGGATGGATGCAAAGCATGGTAGCATTGCTGCCAGAGATGACCTATATAAAGGGTGTCTCCAGGACCAGTCCACTTCTCCCTCAGCTCTCTACTATCAACTCCCGACTATCAGCAACCTCATCAACTCTGCCACTTAATCTCGTCTCATCTCGAAGGACCCATTCTCGAAGAAAGTATCTGTTGGATATCACCACAGCATGGATCAGGAGCTGCCAGTAAAAAAGGATGAAATCAAAAGTGTGAAAGTATTGTTAGGGTATGTCTAATACGATTGAACCCATTCCGTAATGGCACGACTAACTGGTGGCCCAGGAATGTAACTTGGCAAGGCTGGCCGGTGCTTGAAAAGGCAACTCAAACGATTGACAGTGAAGGCGAAGAATTTCTCCAGCTGAACAAGCAGGTTGAACGCCTTTTGGCCCGAACCTGTCTGCTCGAAATGTCGATGAAGTCTGTGCCAACTTATGAGAGGAAGCTGGTTAAGCTTCCGGGGGGCCTTTCTATCGCAGCTCTGTATAATATTCTAACAAAGATTCACACTGAGGCTTGGACAAGCCATGAAGAGCTTCGGTCTAAGGTTGTTCACCTAAATGCCATTCTCAAAGCAGGGGGCGGGCCGGGTCCCGTTCGATACTTATTCCCCTTGGTTCCTGCCATAGTAAACCTTGTGGTAGTGCTCCGTGCTTACCTTTACCGGCTGTTAAAAATCGCTGATCTGCTGATAGCAAGAAACGAAAGCGAAAACGTGGCAGGCATCTGCAATGCCGACGATGAAGCATTGTTGGTCAAGGTGCGTGCTTACCAGAAAGTACTCATAACTTTCACAGAAAATGTGGAGTCGGTATGTATTAGGCCTACCATGATGTTTTGTGTCTCGACTACTATCGATGCAAGCGAGGGTGCTCAGCGTTTGTCTCTTGTTTGGGATAAAAATAGAGAAGAGTTTGAGAAACAAGGATCCAGTTGCGACATTCCGGTCGTGCCCTCGGATGTGGGTTGGTATTATAGCACTGTATATCAGGCGTACAGGATACTGCTCAAAGATGTTCCGGGCCTGGGAACTTTTTTCACCTGCTTCTAATGCGGATGAGGCTTTTTTGTCCTATTCAGTCGCGGGTTTTGTCTCGATGGGTCGCACTTGGGTGTTTGAGCGGGCAGTTGGGTGTATTTTCCAGGGTTACATTTGTGTCATCGATCTTGCGGCTTCGACAACTGTTGTCGGTTCTCATCTCTTTTGTCCATTTTCTACTTAATTAATTAATAGTATCTTTATCTTGGATGCTGGATTTCGATATCATACTCTGTGGAGGTTTTCCTTTAGTCTACATCTTTTGCTCTTTGCTATCTGCTATCCGCAAGTATTTGGTATAGGTTTTTGCTTTCGAATTCTTTATTTATTGACCCATATTCTTGCATAGACATCCCGTATCAGATCTGCTTGATAATTCGGTCTGATGATCATACTCATACTAACTATGAGCCGGGCCAGCCTCGGTGGCTGAAGAGGCACCACGACCAAATGGCCATTACAGTACAGGTATAAGAAGTACATACTTCTTATTTACATCATAGATAGAGCTGCAATTACAGGCACGGATCAACATGGCCCGATTCACGCACATGTTATCCCAAGGGAACTTGACAAAGTAAGTAGCGAGAGATCGAGAGGTACTTGTAAAGTGATAACTCCCAGTGATTCCATCGACACCGTCTCCTTCTACGAAATTACCACTGGACACTCTTATATTCTAGATGGCAAACATTTAAACAAAGACAAGTACTTAACTCCCTTAGAATTCCAAAGGGGTCAGACACCAGTTTATACATATGATTGCCTTGTCAGATAGAAGAAGATGCATGGGGGATTTCGTTTGCTCGCATGCTACTAAGTGCCTAATACGTCATGTCAACAAGGTGCTGCATAAAAAGTCGCCTAGCATCGCATGGTTGAGTCTACTTAAGTAGTGCGGATCATGCTCACTCAGCACGCTGCGCTGCCATCCCCCCATAACCTCTGGCGACTTCTTTCTCGAACTCCAGTTCATTCTTTCCAAATCTTTTCGGTTTCGCCTTGATCTTCTCGATCAGTTCGCCGCTTGAGCTCATGAACAAGCACCTCATCGTTAAGCAATGTATCTCGGAAACATCTTCCTTCTCGCTTCGGGCCGATCACCTACCCCAACATTGTACGCAACCACCGTCGCAAAGCTCAACTTCAGCAACTCCAGCTCAGATCCAGCAGTCAACAAACCTTTCTCAATCTTATCGCTCGACCTAGAGGCCTCGATTCCACTGGCATATCTGCGAAACTTAGCCTTGATCAATTGAAAACCAGCACGTTTGAGAGGCACCGAGACGACAACAAACGAGAACCGGTCATCTTGAAGTTCAAGAAGTTCAACATAACCAGGGAATATCTAAGCAGCGGTGAAGTTGCGACGCTTATGGAGCAGTCTATCGGGGCCACGCATTACCGATAATGCAATGCTGGAAGGCTGCCTATCGTGCTTCTCATGACGGCTTGGAATCGATGTTGGAATGGCTGGAATGACTGTGTCGACTCTGGTAAGCTTGCTCGTCGTCTATTTTGCTGTAGCTAACTCCCGGGCAGATACTTGTCTTGCTTCTCACGGTGTCTCTGGGCGAAAGGCAAATGTATTGCATCATGGCAGAATCCACCACGACAACAAGTTACAGAGACAACGCAATGATACAAAGCATCATGGTAGGGTTACTGTCGTGGAAAGTATTAAAAACGTACTGCCTCCATCTATCACTAGCTCAATCCCACCCTCAACTCACTCGACCATCAGACGCTCTTGTTTCGTCATTTCAAAGAATCCAATATCGAACAAATATCCGCAAGATATTGCCAGGCATGGACTCGGACCAGCAAAAGAAGGATTGGGGTTTCATTGGAAGTCCCTTATTCGAAAAGTACGTCTCAAACTCTTGATCCTGCTCCCATTGCATCTCGACTAACGGTGGGTTTAGAAATAATATCTGGGGTGGCTGGCAGAAGCATGGAGCGGAACCGCAAAGGATCGATGGCGCTGGGAACATAGAAGCGTCCGAAAGACCTCAGCAAGCGTACCACGACCAGGTTCAAATGCTTTTGGCCCCACCTGTTCAGCTGGATCCTGAACGCGAGTCAAGCCTGTCACGGCGTTTTAATGAGACAAAATTGGTTGAGCTTCCAGACATGCCTGCTTCGGATTTGCTCCAGCTTGCGGGAGGACTTAAAGCCGCGTATAAGGAACGGCTTAATTCTCTTGTTAATGATGGGCACACAGTCGCCTTATACCGTCAAGGGTTGTGTCGTGTGTCGGAGTTCAAAGGTTGGAGTAATACCATGAGACGTCGTGTGGTGGAGCTACGTGCCTTCACTTACCGCCTGGTAAAAGTTCTGGATCTGCTGATATTGAGAAGTCAAATCGAAACTCCAACCGGCCAATGTCAGACGCTCATGTTGGAGGAGGTTGAACGGGTAAGGACAAGAGTAGTTGATGATGTGGAGGGGCTGGAGTTTGGAATTATTACGCCTATCATTACTTTTTGCATTGAGGTTGAGCTCCGGGGGATACCGGGGGGCCGTGGTGAAGCTTTGTATCTTCAATGGAATAATTCGACTGAAGATAACAAAGCCGCGACCGTACCTTTGCAGGTGGATTGGTACACTACCAGCTTTTATCAGACGTACAAGTTACTGCTCAGAGACATTCCGTATCTGGGATATTCTTTTTCTACTTTATAGTGCCGCTGATGGAGCTTTCTTTGCCCTGTTCAACCGCAGTTTTGCTCTCGATAGGATTTGCTTGGTTTGTTGTCGTAGCGAGCTTCTGGCTTCAACAAGAGCCGTTGTCGGTTTTCGTTTATCTTGTCCTTTCCCTGTTCTCTTTGCTCCGAATCGAGGTTTTTCTATCATACTGCGTGGATACTTATTCTTCTGAAGGGACTCTTTGTGTACTTCGTGTTATCTGTTAATTGTTAATTGTATTTGCTTTCGAAATTAATTCGAGTTCATAGTTTATTGACTGAAGTATATTCTTGTACAGACTTCAAGTTCCATTAGTGCCAATATTAATCTGCTTTGATACTTGGGCCTGATGATTAAGTATTCGCAAAAAAATGGCGCAAGTTGAAGAACTACTAAGTACGTACTACCGAGAGAATTCGAACAGCAATCGATCCTGCCATTTAAATGGGGAACAGGCTACCTAACCTAAGGACAAGTTAACATTGAACTTCCAGCCATGACCTTAAGGACGTTTGGCATATTGCTGGTACAATAGACTCGTCGCCATACTCTTTAGGAGTCCCAGCCTGAGAGCACTATTGGCTGTGGCAAGCTTACTCTTCCAACATTTGGCCGTAATTGACTTCGATGCAGATGTTCGACTTCCTCTTCACTGTATCTCTAGCTCGGAGTAAAGATTCTGAAGATGGCAGCTCCACGATCAACAACGTCTCTAGGAGAACAACGTATACGTACCTGGATTATCAGAATTATGTTGGTGATGCCGATCAGCAGGATACATAGCCGGCAGGTACGGTGGGATATCAATGCTAATGACATGATTTCTGCTGATTTGCATGAGATCATACATGGAAGAAGTGGTAATCAAACTGTAGTAAAATTATACAGTACTGTCCTATTCTGATAGTGGCATTATCTTCAAAGTATATATGAGTTAAAGACATTACATTATATGATAGAATCACAAAATACTTTAGGTTTCTGTCAACATATATCAGTACATGTCACTTTTAAACTATATTAAGACTATTATAGTATTCAAAATCAAGTAGGCTGATGGATAATATTTTATTTAAAAAGCCTATATCAGAAGTGTTCATTTAGGTACCATTTTTAAACCATTTGCTAATCGTATCCGCTCATCCGTGATAGTCTTTACAAAATGGTTACAAGCTTGTGTAAAAGTAATAAAATATAAAAAGGTGGTATGGCTTAAGAGATAAGACTGTGCATTCTTCCAAGGTATTTTGAGGAAATAAAGATGTCAGTTCGATTCCTAGCCAAGTAAGTTGTGTCTTTTCGCTTTTACAAAATAATAGGAGATGCGAATGATTTAAAAATGATCAAGAAATCAGAAATGATCTTGAAAGTGGCCTCATTTCTTGATTATTGCAATGCTACCAAGAAAGTCTTGTCACTTTAGGGGATGATTGTACAAAATATGATTGTTTTAGAAGGGTTGGTATCCCACATAAGGTGCCGGCTATGTACTTAAGCGATTCTCATCAGCAGTCATTTCACTCTTCTACACTGCTGGTTCTTGAGATTTGCGCTCCAAATCCGATAACAGGTACCCTTTTTCATCTCATGACACATTACTATACTTACTTGGTTCTCAAACACACGACACCCGAGAAGGTGCCTATTTAAATAGCGTTACTTCACAATGTGAAGAGATTGAGAACGCGTTAACAATCTGGAGTGAGAAAAAGCCTGACGACTTGATCGATTGAGGACGTGGAGAAAACACTTGAAGAGCTAGCCTTCCCGTACGTTAACGTTCTGTGTCGAGCTTTCAAGACAAGAAATTGAATTCAGTTAAGGTTTTCGGAGTGACAGGGATTGAAAGTGACAGCGTACTTACCAATATCATACTTTCTGAATTCGACGCTTCTTTTCGCTCTGGCTTATAATGAGAGGCTAGATCCCCCGCCCTTTGATCTGGCTCAATTGACGCTTCTTCTCTCTGTCTCAACTGTATCCCCAACCGCCGTAGTATCCGTCGTACCCACCGTATAACCGTCCACTTACATCATGAGGTACATCGAATGTTGAGGATGGCTTATCCGAGTTATGGCATCGGCCGTCGTGGAGAGCAAGGATGGGTTCAGCAGACCCCCTTAACACTGGGTAGTTTGCATTCAGCCCCGGAGGATCCTATCAGAAGACAAGCACGAGATCTAGTCTCTACGTTCGATAGGGGGAAGTAGTCCGCACAAGATGGGTCGTGAGCCTAAAACTATCCGCCATTGAAAGCTTCTTGTATATCAACTCGTTTCCCTGAGCTTGTCGCGAGACCTCACTGTGATCGAAACTCCAGATGCATGAAAAGCTCAAATATATCGCAAGACTAAAATTATCGCAACAGTCTGCAGGATCTGCAGTACAGTTATATTTGAAACCAAAGGCCCTAAGATGTATTAGTGTCACGAGCCGGACTGGACGGGACTTTAATAACCTTAGAACTTAGAGTTCAAAGGACAGAGGTTGATCAAAAGGCGAAGGTCAAGGACAGAGGACTGGAAGGCTCGTCGTTCCAGTATCAAGAGACAAGAGGGCTCAAGGGCGTATCCCGGGAGGCAGAGAACTAGAGGCAGGAAGACTGGTCTTTCAAGATGTGAAAGGACAAGTCAGAGGTTGGCTTGCTGAACAAGAAGACTGTAAAGCCAAAAACAAGAGGCAAGACTCAGAGAGGTAGGCAGAGAGTTGACAAGTGAATTGTTGCGTGAAGAAAGAACTATCTACGAAGACTAACTACCCTTTATATAGACAAAGGAGATGACCTGTGCGGTGGCTGTGCGCAACAGGAAGAAACATAAATGACTCTGAGCTAAACTAAAACAAGGAACAAGAATAGAAGATCATAGAAGCTCAGAGAACCAAACGGAAACCAACGGAAACCAACGGAAACCAACGGAAGCTAACTGAAACAAATGGAAACAGGGAGAAACAAGAAGAAGAACAAGAACCAATCAGATGTCGACATGTAGATCGACGCAAAGAGAACATGATACAAGATGTGACCGCCAAGAGTCTAAGCCACGATGACAACAGGGAACGGGAGGATGTCGCTATGAAGATCGTACGAGCGAAGCCTGGGCAGGTCGGTGAGGAAACGAGATAACAAGATAAGACGAGAAACCAGATGATGCTACGACATGGCATGAACCGAATCTAGACACGGTAGCAGCCAGGGGTCGAGCGATAGTAACGAGAGCAAGAACGAATAGGAGTCCGACGGTTCATGACAATTAGTATGAATTTCAAGATGGCTCGAAATTCAAGCTGCCCGCTCACGACGTTGGAAGTGGTGCTGTAATACGATCCTCAAGTAGGCAAGCTGCCATTGACTGAACACCAAGCCCATGATGGTGGTATACGTAACAGGCCGCTTTCCGCTGAAGTTATTGGCAGATTGTGCAGTCCATGGAAGTAGGCGGCGATACAGTGGCACAGTCCTTCATACAACGGGGGGTATCAGGTTGAACACAATTGACGAGGAGATTGACAGAAGAAGCATCAATTAACCACCGCAAGCCCCGAGACTCTAGCAAGTAGCTGTGTAGAATGACGACCGTGGGCGGGACAGCAGAGAAATCCAATATCCACCCGGTACCGTCTAAAACGCGCAAAAATACCAGAAGTGGACCAGGCCATGGGAAGTATGCCCAAAGGAGACAGAGATTCCACCACTCTTCCCACTGCACGAACGCGTGTATTAACCATGGCTGGCTTAATCCATGTGTTACTATGCAACGCCAGGCAGAGCAAGAGCCGGTCGAACTACTCTTGCTAGGAATACAACAATCAATTGCGGCAAGTACTAGCTGGCTCTCGCTGGTAGGTCTTCTCAGGCTGGCAGGAGCTGGGAAAACTGGGAAAAGTCAGTCAACAGGAGGTGATGATGTCACTTCGATGACTTCCATTCGTCAAGCCCTCACAGTTGTCCTTTATTGCAAGCTAAAATTATCCTCCGTCGGTCGATTCGGCTTCGAAAGCGTAGATTTTGCGGCCGGTTTTTTGAACAGGAGATCATAGCCGGGTTGGACTCAAGAGAGAGGCGTTGTGGTATTCCCATACCTAGTCTCGCGCCATGACTTTGTCATGAATAGTCCTAGTTGTCAGCGGATAGTCCTGAAGTTTGAGGATGGATAAGGGTCTGATGGTCCGGGAGACTTGTACCTTTTGCATGAGCGAAGATCCCGCCGACGGAAATAAAAAGGCGAATGCAGTGCGATAACATTCGCTTGATGACAAGAATGGAGAGCGAGTATGATTCTGTCTTCGTGATGGCTTTGGCGGAAAGATAATGCCGAAAGGTCGAGCTCGTCGGTTTGTGGATTGGCAGCTGAGATGGAGAATTTCGTTTTCGGTTCATGCCTCATTCCCCGCCATCGATCGCTGTTGTCCGTCAGTCGTAGGAATTTGTCGCTCGTTCTGAGAATGAATACATACTAGCATACAACTGTGAGCTGCTTCAACCATAACCATGAGTTGAAAGTGGAGGCTCGAAAGCGCAAAGGAGAGGAGAATGCGGTCGTGGATGTTGAGACGCGTCGATGACTTGGAGACGGGAGGGTGATTGGAGCAGGTGGGGAATTTCGTTCGCTCGCATATGAAGAAGTATATACGTCATGTCAACATGCTGCCGCATTTCGCCTAAGTACTTAGTGTTCCCCTTTCTAGTTTAGTGCGGTTCAACGGTCTTTGCCGGCGCCGGTCTCGCTGATCGATCACCATCCGACCACCAGCACCCCATACCAACTGCTCAGTGCGAGTCTTCGTCACGGTATTTCTAGACTTCTCTCTTTCCCATGCCTCAGTGCTAACATGATGTCGCAGTTCATAAGCCAACATAGCAACAACATCCTGTCTCATCTCCAGATAACAAAATACGACCTACAACCACACGCGCCGCGGCGCTACCCATTTCCTCGTCGCGTCACTCCGGTTGACAACATACTCATACCGAACATCATGCCATCTCCCTCACGATGCGGCAGCAATTTATCTTGGATACTTTATGACAGGCCCACGGACGTAGACCTCAACCGCAACACCATCAAGTTCGCCCAGTTCAAAACGTCGAGTGTCTGCCAGTGTCTGCTACCTGAAATGCTGCTGGGGAAGACAATACCAACAGTAGCCTCGTTCCCAGTTCAAGTTGCCGGTTGTGGTCCGTTCGGATGTTAACTGCACATTATTAGAGCTTGACAAGTCAGACCGATAAAGTAGACAGCAAAGCAAGCCCAGTCAACTTGAACTTGGAAATTGAAAGAGACTGGTCGACCATCTGGGCAGACTTCGACAATAGGTAAACTAGTATTGTTTCCTACTGACTTCAAGCAGACTCAGAGCGCAGACTTGTACTTCTTTGCAACATTTTGGTTACTTAAGTAACTGTTATGAGCTTCAAGACGGTAAAAGCAAAAAGTACAACAAAAGCGGAACAGGCTGAGCTTCAGCAATACTGAGGTCCCTACAAATAGCTCTCCCACCGCTCAATCATTGATCAACCAACTCCAACGCTCCTCCTCGCGGAATACATATTTGCAAACATTAGTCGTCATACCAACTTTTTTTACAAAACCGCTACGTACTACCGCCGCTTGGGAAGCTTAGCATACGAAATGGAACCGAACAATTTCAGAACAGATTCTGGGGGATTGCCAACCCCTTCGGAGCATATGCAGAGGTAGGGCTGGACCTATTCTATGAAGCCGATGTACAACTGACTAACTGCTACATGCAGAGTATGGAAAGAGCTGCCAATGACAGACTCGGAGGCCAATACAAGCTAGAATCCGGATTACACCAGAAGACTTTGTTAAGCAGGTTAGGTCGATTACCAGTCGGAATACGCCACATGGAGATGGACAGCCTCACGATGAATGTCCCGATACAAAACTGTTCGAGAGTGCTGCGGATGAGATGGACATCGGCACTCTTATCCAACTTTCAAAAAAGCTCGGTGAGGAGCTTAAAACAGAGCGGCTGAATGTTGAAAGGCTTCTCTCCATACATGCCAACAAAAAGGCGAAGGGGAATTGGAATTCCAATGCAGGATTGAGTGTGAAGGTCTTGCGGGCGTTCACGTTTTACCGGCATTACATTCAAAACCGTTTACTATCAAAGTACCAAGATGAGGAGGGTAAGGAAACGACGACGGAAGACACGGATCTTTCGGGTGACGTTAAGCCCTCACGCCCAGTTGCTACGCATGTCGTATATTTCAAACGCAGAATTGAACAAGAGAAGGCAACAGCCAGAGCTTTCGAGGAAGCCCAGGTCTTGACCCTTCTGGAGAAGGCGGTACGCAAGCAGCTGAAGGAATCAAAGGAGAAGGCAAGTTTGGGAGAAGGAGACATTGAAAAGGCGGAGGCTGAGGAAGAGATATGGAAGAAGGGTGAACTGGCCTCGGAGGTGTCTCCCATGGTGCCTGCGAGCATTGTCTGGTTCCACGAGTGTAATTTTCAGTTGTACAAGAAGCGAATGGAAGGTGTTTTGGGGCAGCAGTTCAGGCTGTAACGTGCTCGCTTTCAACGGGTTTCGCAACGAGCTCACTGGTGTGTGTTAGTGGTTGGAGTTGGATTCGAGGTGTCTTTACTTAGGTTGAATGGCTTGCACAGCTGATGTGGGTGCTTTCTGTGGCGAGGCTGAACTAAATTTCTAAATATGTGTTCACTTCGTAAGGACGCAGTCCTAATCTACTAGCTGCACTTCTACTTTGTTTGTTGCCAGGAATGATGACGTTCCTCTCGAGGCCCAGTTTGCTCTCCCAGTCTTCTGTTGTAATCTCTCCAAGAACCTATTGCTAACTGTGAAACGACTTACCCACGAATAAGTACTTACATACATCCACTCGAACAAGCATCACTCGAAATATGCTTCAAATCCCTTCTCTGTTTCTACCTGCTGACTTCTTCATCTATCAGCAACCCCAACCACATTATATTACCCGGTCGCAAATCTCATCTGCGGCCAACTCAGGCCCACATCTATCGCTCAACCACAACAATTCTCGCACCTGACTCTAGCTCCTCGGCTCCTATTGCCATACCCTCGAGAGGACACCAAACGAAAACCGCCATCTTAATGTCTGAGTTTGAAGCAAGTACTTACTCGGGGTGGTAAGTAGGATTCAAAGCAACGGTAAACTTCGGACGATTCAATTGAAGATCGAAGACTGAGCATATCTCGACCAGAATACGTGAGCTTCGATAAATCGAGTAGGACTGCTACGCATTGAGAGTACTCAGGAAGTTGGAATGGTGCATAGAGTCTTCTGTGGTAGGCTTGCTATTCCGGAATTCCGGAAGTTTCGCTGTAGCTGACCTTACTTAAGTAGTGCAGATGGTTGACTTGCTTCTCATACATCACCGCACCGCGGACCTAGGCCTCCATCATGGCCATATCCAGTATGACAACAACTCTGAGAGACAACACATGGACACAAGGCATGGCAGCAATATTAATGTTGTCGCTGAAGACCCCATTAATAACGGGTTCAGTCCAATTCATCCTCGACGCCCCCCCGATTTTTGTCAAATATTCTTGGCCCTTGAACGCTCTGGTTTTGTCCTATCTTCTCTCTAATTCTCAAAGAAAGCAATATCGAAGAATCTGCTACATATTGCCGGGGCTCAGCATGGATCAGCAGTCGAAATGTTATTTCGTTGGAAGCCCGATATTGCCAACTAAAGAGAACAGGTATGGCTAACTTAATACGCCCGGTCCGACTCTTAAGTATGCGGTCCAGCTAACTGGTGAATTATAGATATGGAATCGGGAGTGGCTGGCAAAAGCAAGAAGCGGAACCCCAAACGATCGATACCGTTGTTGGAGAGAAAGAAATCAAAACTTTCCATGCGCAGCAAGAGCAATGTCAAGCCCTTTTGACGTTACCGTCTAAACTTGACGCAGATTGGAAAGCGTTGACGATCGAGAGGCTAGCCTACAATGAGTCGCAGTTGTACTTTAAGCTTCCGGACTGGAATGCTCATTGACACCTATATCGTGAATCCATGATATCCAGCACAATGCAGGTTATGGGAATCCGACTGCAGCTGAAAAGTATCTTTACTCGGCCAGTTACAGGATGCATTCCTGTTTCACGAAGTCAGTAACAAAGCAAACCATTTCACATCTCTAGAACACAACTTTGTTCTGTTTACCACTGTTTCTTTTACAATTCATCTGCCTCTCCCCCTCTGGCCGGACCCACTCTCACCCAGCTCAGTAGACCAGCAAGCAACTGGCCTGCCTCAACACTTCACCAACCCAGGTATCACATTGCCTCTCGAGCTTCGCAAGATGTCAGTCCTCTCAAACGCCGCAACCGCATCTCCAACTCAGTAAGGGCCCATACTTCTATTCCCTGTTCTCATCTGCTGAAGCATGGGGTACTAACTGAGCGATCAGCTCTCATGAAGAGACAAACCTTAGCGCCAATCTGTCACATCTGGAAGCCGTCCACATCGATATCCCAATCCCACAAGACGCTCAACCTTCCCAAACTCACATCTCCGACGACCACGAGCAGCATACAACTTCTTCCTCTCCGGTTATATCGCAAGAATCCGAAAGCATCGATGATCAACAGCCAAGGACTCGCCATCAGCTACAACAGACGTTGACGAGAGTCGAAGAGGCTATCCGCAAGCACTTCGGGTGGATCATGGCACTTGGAAACATAGTGCCTCTTCAGCAGGCTTATGGAAATCCACCACTTCCAGAGAAGGAATACTGGTGCTCCTTGTCCGATCTGCCAGAAGTCCTCCAAGCTGTTCGTCAGCAACACCACATGCTCATAAACCGCAAGATGGAGATTGAGGCGGAGCTGGATGAATTGGATGATGATGATGATGAAGACAACGAGCCCGAGGAATCCGCCCAGCTGGTGGGTGGTGAGGAGGTGATTACTGTCTCTCTGCGCATTTCCTCCGAAGATCTTTCCCGCCGCATCCATCTCGTCTCTTTCCAAACCCTGGACATCTTGTTGGACCGCTTTTGGGACCGATATAACGAGCAGATCAAAGCGCTTCTTGATATACGTCTCTATCTTCGTCGCTACCAAGAGGCTGGCCAGAGCCAGGTCCCCAGTCAGATCCAAGACTTTGCAGCCTACCAGGTTGGTTGCTTACATACCCGCAACAAGATGTTTGTCGTTCTGGCCGAACGAATGAGGAGGTCGGACTTGCCACTAGAGCAAGAGTTTATGCTCAGAGGAAGACTGATGGCCAGTTTTGATGCGGATTGGGTTGGTATAGTTCAGACTACGAAGGAGATTGAGGATCTGTTGAGTTTTTTCGATTTCGTTTGATATGGCCGTCTGCAAATTCTGCCAGAAGGGTTACTTATAAAGAATAGTAGTCGTAAATCGCTCTGAGAAGCATTGTCGTCGGGTTGTAAATGTAGCGTTTGAACCTTATTCTAGAATAAAAAGAAGAGTGAGGCTGCTTCGTTGAGCAGGCTGATCACTAATCGCAAAGTCAGTAAGAGCTTCAACAAAACGAAGAATGGTGCGGAATATATTAATATCCCCAGAAATACCATACCATCTTGGAGCCAGAGATGTATCCTCCTCCTCTACACTGATCATGAGGAATTCTAGCTTGTAGGCCTCAGGAAGCAGCACTCCAATATTGGCCGAGTTACTCCCACTGACTGGTTCCCCACATGAAATTAACCTCTCCCATCTTGATCTCTGGCTGACCTTTACAGCTCAACCAGGACAACATCCTCACCACCACTGCCACAAAACACCGACCACCACTCACTTCGGCCCTCAAGCTATATCTTTCTCGCAAAGGTACAAGGTTTCCTTGTTGCTAGTGTGAACTTCGAATGTGGTCAAGAACCTGTCACTAATACCTTCTCTGCGTTCAGAATAGAATGACTCAAGCGACAAAACCCAACTACACCCAAGCTCATCATTCGCACACATCTGAACCAATGGGCCTTTCCCTTTCTGCTCCGGAAGCCGCCGTTCAAAGCAAGACTATATCTCGTGCCATCAAGTCCCATGCGGCACCCGACTACCGCTCGCTCGTCCCAAACATGAGAACAGACGACCTTGAAACGATCCACAATCGGAAAACCGAGGAGATGAAGGACATCCTCAGCAAGATCATGAAGCTGGTCACGATGATGCCGTCTGTCAAGAGATGGGAAGAACAAAGACTTCCGACACAGAGCTCGCCATTCGGTACCGTCGCCATGGGCATCGTTATTCAATCCCACTACAACGATCAACTCTCCAAACTGGCTGAGGTTCGATCCATCATCGTCAAGGAGATCAGGAAGAGAAAAATGGCTAGCGGAAATGCTATGCTTGAGACGGACTGGAAGCCAGCATTCCAAAGACTATTCGCCAACGTCGATGCTGGAGAAGAAGAAGCAGTGGAGGAGAACGACGATGGTGAGGAAGAGCAGGACGATGATTTCGACTTCACCGATAACGACAGCCTCGACTACCTGCTTACTCTCACTCTCCAAGACCTACAAAGTTTCCTCGTTCCTCTCGAAACTGCCAACTTGCATGTTATCCACGAACACTTCTGGTCCCAGTATGGCAATGGCTGTCTCGAGTTCGTCACATTTGCTTCTGACCTGATGGAATCTGGCCGTCGCGACGGTTCCCTCTCCACCACCTCGATTCTCGAGTGCAGAGAGAAGGCTCAGAGTCTGCATAACATCTTGGACAGGATTGTGTTTATGGCCGAGCAGCTCATGATGAGAATGGCGGAGGTGGATGGAGGTGTCTTCAGGCACACTAGGCTTTGGGCAGCGAGCAGGAAGACGATGCAGGCGGAGCAGGAGAGCTGGATTTCTGTGATGCTGAAAGGCGTTGATAAGGTTGCTAAGGATGTTGGGTTGTGTGACATTTGGTGCCGAGTTTGAAGTAGGATACTGTAGGCATAGATGTGGAGCATGGTTCTAAAGGGCTACGGATGTTTATGCGGTTTATTTGCTGTCTCGTTGTAGTTGTAAAAGAAGCACATCTTCGTTGAGTATGGATCCTTTTAATATGATCTCTACTTCTTAGTGCCTGTCAGTATGAGCCCAAAAGCCTCAGGCTCAGGAAGATACGAAATACCTATTCACTCTTGTCTTGAAGAATGCCAGCCTGTAAATCTCCAAATCTCTGAGGGATCCTCCAAATATTGGCCGAGTTACTTCCACAGTACAGACAAGCCTCCACACATGAAAATAACCTTTCCCATCTCTGATTGGCGTTCACACCTCCACCAAGACAACAACCTCGCCAAAACCGACATCACTCAAAAACCAACCAACGGGTTAATATCTGCCTCGCACTCAACATCGCAAAGTAAGAGGAAACACTCTCCTGGAAACTTGCACAGACTTGGAAGGAGACGGCCACTAACAATACCCTCTCTTTGTTTGGTAGGAGACAGTTCAGCAGCAATTGCAAGACCAATCCGTCATGAACTTCACCAACACCACCAATCCGACGTTCGGAGACACCAATTTCAACACCACCCATCTTCAACCATTCGCCGATTACCACCCCTTCTCTCCCGAAATGGCGACTACGATGAGCGACGTTGATCTCAAGACCATGATCCACCGCAAGCAAGAAGAAGTCATGGGCATAATCAGATCGAGCAAGATTCTTCTCGAGTTGTTCCCTATCGTCAAGACCTGGGAGGCCTCGGGATTCAATCCCCCAATGAACCCTTTCGGCTCTTTCGACGTCGCTGCGACAGTATTCCAGGCTCAGTTGCTGGCCTTGCTCGATGTCCATGACATTTGTACCAGGGAGAAGAGGCGTAGGAATGCCGACTTGTTGGAGAGAATGTTCCTTGTCGACTGGACTATCAGCTTGCAGCGCTTGTTTGGTGATGAGAGAATCGAGGAGGGAGAGGAGGTGGACGATGTCGAAGAGTTCGATTTCACCGACCCAGCAGACCTCAACGCCATTTTCCACCACTCGCTTCAGGATCTCCAGGATGAATTGATCCCCGTCCTCACCGCCGAAGACCTCATTCAGATCCAAGACTACTTCTGGGACACTTACTTACTCTACCGCAGCACCATTGACGAGTTGGCGGCATTGATTATCAAAGACCTCGAGACCAGCCCAGAGCCTACAGCCCAAAATTCCTTCTCCGGTTTCTTTATGTATTGCGTTCTTATCCACGACGTTATGGAGAAGGTCGATGCAATTTCGGAGGAGCTTGTAATGAGGCGTGCTGTGGTTGATAAGGGTATTCTCTGCTTGAGTAGACTTTGGGTTGCTAAGAGGAGGGAGATGTGGGAGAAGGAGAAGTCTGATGTGCTGGAGATCTGCGGAAGGGTGGGGAGGGTGGTGGAGAATGCGGGATTCTATATTAATATGTGAGAGGCATGTATCTCGGTGGGGCTTGTAAATATGAGTTGATATCTTGTGGTTACAATTGGCTGGAAGGATAAATTAGAATCGGGTTGCTAAGGATTTGACGGGTTTAGGAGCAGATTTCGGGGGATACTTGACATACTTCATACTTGAGTTCTTACTGTATACTTGTTTCTTAGCCGTACGAGCATGCAAAAGTAGAAACGAATGTTCAGATTATTAAATGCGGTTCTCGTATATCGTTTTGCGGGCTAGAGGAACGATTCACCCTGTGTCCCACGGGAACCGTTGCTCGCCATAACTCGATCCAAAATTGCCATGGTACAGTCTGCGAGCAATTCCATTCAACGAGAAAGGGAAGTGGCAGATGGAAATCTACACCAACGGTGGATTCCCACTTGGTATCCTGCAACTCACTTTGTCAGTTAGCTCTCTGAAGCACAAGGACGGTAACTCTTACCATCGTGTCACCACCACTCGACCTTTGAGGTTTTGTGGGTTCAAGGCTTGTTCTCTTCTGTTCATCATCTGCTGATCTCCATCTCACCAAGATCACCAACAACATCACCATCAATCCAGCATCATCAGCTTATTTGCAGAACACATCTCCAGAAACTTCGCCATCGAAGACTAGACCTCGTCCAAGCACGATCTTCCTCTTGATAGCTTTCAAACCCACTCCCACATGCATGCCTCCTCCCAACCACATCCCGCTACCGAAGGAACGACAGCATCCCCCGCGACTCAATCCCTCGAAGCCGAGCAAAGCATCAGAGAATACGAGACTGTTGGAGTCAATCGGCAGGGCCAACTCGTCTCCAGCCTTGCTTCTCTAGCCAATGGCTCTCCTCCATCCACCATCTCGACCTCCATGGCCGTAGACAATGGAAGCAATGATAAAACGTATGCAGCCACAGTGTAATCCGCCTCTGCCATTTCTAACGATTCCAGTCGCGCCGTTGCCCACAATCTCAGAGCAATGTGGGACACTCCTCCCGTACCAACCGCCGACTTTGTCCCCCCAGATCCCAACAACTGCCCTCCAAGGCCTTTCATCTACGACCCGCCCGAAACTTCACCCCTCCTCATACCCACTGAGTTGTCGACCGGTGAGCTTACGAAGATGCGCCAGCGTGCGATTGAAGGCCAGGTTGAGGTTAATCATATCCTCTACTTGTTCGCCCAGGCCTCCCATGGTCCAGGGATGGACAAAGCTGCAGCCGATGCGGCAATCAATAGCCTGGGTGAGTTCCCGAGAGAAGGGATCCACGGGATGTTCACCATGCTAGAGAAGCAGCTCCGCTCGTTCGAGGGTGTGGAGATGGCAATGCAGAAAGAGCTTGTTCAGCGAGGAGCTTGGAAGAAGATTTGCAATAGGGAGGAGAGGATGTGGTTCCGGGCAGGGTTGAAGGCGGCGGGCGTGGACGCTGAGGAGGAAGCGTCGAGTAATGATGGGTCCGAGGCAGATTGGCCGTATCCTTTATCCTATGAACGGTTGAGAAACACCAGCGAGAGTCTCCTCGGGCCTATGATCGAGCAAATGAGCACCGCACGCGTAAACATCTTCATTGATCATCTCCACGAAGTCTGCGAATCGGAGAGGAAGAAACTCGACGCAATGGCAGACTCGATCACTGCGATAGCAGCCAGCTCTGATGGCCCTTCCTTCCCTCCACACTTGCTGGCCTATCCCGATATCGTGGTCGCAGTCAAGAACATCTTTGCCAGAATCAAGTTGGCCCAGCGAAAGTTTTTGCGGATGGAGATGCCAATTAGCTGGTGGTCTGCATTGTTCTTTAGCTCGGATAGATTTGATAAGGAAGTTGCGGACACCATGGATCGTGTCGTGGGGAGGATCCGTCAGGGACTTGTCAGCGCCGGGGTCGATGTTATGGAGGTCGAGGGTGACTCTTTTGCTTCGAATTGAGCGAGGACTTTGTGGCTTGTTCTGCATACTTGTTAGTTGCCAGTGTGGTTAGATAAAGGAGCATTGTTTATGCACCATGGGCACTTACATCTCTGCGAAGTTGGATGGCGGTGATGCGAAGAGTTTGTTCTAGATACCACATCAGGAACGGCACGTGCTGTCACAGAACACCAAAAACTGTTCATTAACACCAACTGTCAATTTACAAAACTCGCTGTAATACGCAGCTGTTATTTGACAGTAGGTGTTAATGAACAGCTCGGAAAGGTGTGTAATAGTCGGTAGAGAGGGAGGGAATCGGCGTTGCCGTTTGGGATAACGGGGTGATGCGGAAGGTGGTGGTGGAGGTAGATAGGTGCCGAACGGTGTTGGAGGGGTTGGATCCGAGCCGTGCCCAGTGGAGTGTGGGCTAAATCGGCAGGCGGGGTTTGAAAATGATGGGGAATCGAGGAGAGTTCGGCTGCCACTCGTCTAGCATTCGGCTGCACGACAACACAGTTTTCGGCTAAGGGAGCTGGGGAAGCCGTCCAGGCAACCGTACTGCCGACCAGGGAATCGGTTAACTCGGTCCACAATACACTGAATTCGAGGAAACCCCGAGAGCTTCATTCGGCCCGACACTTGATTCACGTGCACTCCAAAAATACAGATTTTTACCCGCTTATCCAAAATAGCAACGCAAAACTCTTTATTTTAGCTGTAACTAAAAATAAAACGATCTCGTCAACCCCAGATCCCTCCTCCACGATCCCCTAATCGTCCTTGCCAATAAACTGTGTACTAAGCGTATCCACGCTCTGTTCCTCGCCAAACTGATCTGCTAAATAATCCCTTACTGCCTCCAGGTCGAGCTCTGGGTTATCCGTGCTCAGTGTCCTCACTCGTTCCACCTCGTCTGTTGTTGCCATACACGCTTCCTGAAGGAAGGTCTCCATTTCCGAAGCATTGAACTCAGCCTGTGTAAGAGGCTTTTCCTGCTCCGTCTCTGCGGATTTTTCTTCCTTGTTGGCGCGTGCCTTGTGCTGTTGGGCGAATATCTGCCAATGCAGATGGGCACGCTCTCTCACCATAGCATAGAGGTAGTCTGCTATGTTGTCGCACTCTGTGAGGTGACTGGCGGGTGGGGAAATCGGCTTGAAGGATTGTCTCTCAAGCCACAGCGATTTGAGCTCGAAGAAGAGATCCTTTAGCTGCTCGACCTTACCAGTTGATTTCAGTCTCTCGAGACCTGCTTTGACGGCAGTAAACGCAAAGAGAATCATCGTTGGTGTGAACAGCCGTTTCAAGAAAATATCAAAGTCAGCCTCGAAGTACCGCATGAAGTACCGCGAGCGACTGAAGTTCTGGAAAATCAGCTGTCCAACGGCTGCGTTCGAGAAGTAGTAGGGCCTCAAATCGTCGTACTCGATTCGTTAGCCCGTGTGCTTGTTTCTATCTCTCTCACTCACCTCATAGTACTTCGGGGCCACCAAATAACGCTTCTTCTCGAGGAGGTAGCTGGGAGAGTGCTTCCCGGCGTGCATGACACTGACGCAGAACTCCTTGGCCAAAGTAACGAAGTTCGACCTGTGTTGAGCGATACGGCGAGCAATCTAATAGAATAATCAGCCAGGGGAGTTAAAAGGGTGGTGTAGGGGATTGTATTACCTTCCACTCTAGAGAAGCGTTCCAGTATGCGGCATATGGGCTGGGGTTGACCTTCCCACCGGTGGTCTTCTCTATGCTCGACACAGCCCTCCATAGCGGTTTGAAGGCTACACGCACTTCAGCGACCTCCATGAATGGATTCACGGAGAAAGCAGCAACATACATGGCCTTGCCGATTGAGGCAAGGTTAAAGGCTGCCTTCTGACGGTCATTCGTGAGACTGTCCATTTTTTTAGCTCTCTGACCCCGGGGAGTTACGGGCTCCAACTCTCGATCCTTGCCAAGGTTGTACGCCTTCCACGCCTTCTCAAAGTCCTCCTTCTTGCTCGAGTGTGCCATGATAGCCTCGATCTGGAGGCGGCTGAACCCCGCCGCCGGAATGGCAGCTTGCCTCGCTGTATAGTCAATCCCCTGGGAGGATTGACTTGGCGTCTGTGTTGCCGGTTGTGATGACTCGCCAGGTTCGAGCTGGGAAGTTTGGGGGGTCGAGGGAAGCTGTGGCGGTGGGCGAGGCTGGGAGGAGGGGGGGACCTGAGTCAACTGAGGGGTTGACGGTGGGGCAGACGAGCGAGGATTCGCCTGTGTCGATTGTTGGGCGGGGGGGGCTGTTTGAGTGAGCTGGGTTTGCCTGGAGGGGGAGGGGAGACCAAATTGCGCCTGTATCCACTGAAGTAAAGCATTGCTGGCCTCCGGCGGGAGAGGGAGGGCTGGGGGGAGGGGGGGGAAGGATGTGCTTGAAGGCAGCGCCGGCGTTGAAGGCTCTACTGGCTGCCGTGGTGGTGCAACGCGTGGTTGAGGGGGGGGGGGGGGGGGGGGGGGGGGAATACGTTGACTCGAGTGTCGGTCTGGCGTTGGTGTTTCCTCGCGCCCACCCCCCCCCTTGCCCTCCATGTCTGAGGGATCCTCACCTGAGAGGTCGAGGGGGGGTGGGAGATGGGGTTTGGATTGTCTGTCATGATTAGCTATCCGTCCTTCATGCATGGGGATAGGGGGGAGGGGGGGGGGGACTCACCTCTGTTGCCTTGCCTGCTCTTCCAGCTCAGCAACTCTTGCGGCGAGCTGGTCGCGCTCAGCCCTTGCACCAGTCAGCTCATCTCTCAGCGTGTTTGTCTCCTCATTTCTTGCGAGCTGCTCGAAATCTGGCTCTGGTGTGCCAGATTCTTCCTTCTTCTTCCTCCCTCCTCTCCTTTTCTTCTTTTCCTGGCCCCCCTCGTCGTCTCCATCGCGCTTCTTCTTCCTGCCTTTTTTCCCTCCCTCCTCCACGATTTGCTGGGTCTCCTCGCTCTTCTTTCTGCGCCCGCGGCGCTTTGGCGTTGAGGGAGGTGGTGTTTTGTTGGATTCTTGTGTCTCCACCAGGGCGTCGGTTGGATTGGCGGTTTCCTGGGTGTTTTGAGCGTGTTTTCTCGTGCGCGCCATTGCTATGAATCGTCCTTGCTGATTCAGTTGTCGTCCTGGGGGGATGTTGTTCTGTAGAGACTGAAAAAGCTTTCATGGCCAAGGAAAAGATTTTTCTGGTGCTGTGGTGTTGATTCCGAGAGCCGTTGACGAGATCATGAGATTTCTTGGTGTTGTTATTTTGGTGTTCTCTGCGTGGTGTTGGCCAAAGCGTTTAGGCGAGCTGCACGTCATAGAGCCTTGGCGGATAACCTTAATGTTTTAGTGCGTTTGACACCTCAACTTTCCAACCACCGCCAAAACTCCAAAACCACCGCCCTTGCAGCACTCGACGTTATTTCCAGCAACAATCACGCCGACATTCCAAGCAACAAGGCCGATTATAGAATCAACGCAGCGGCTACGTTTCAGGTGGTAGAAATGCCATCTTTCGGCCGTCCTCATTCGACATCCACCGCCAAGAATGGAAGCGAGCAGCGAGGGACCATGGACTGAGAGTGGTGGAGGCCTAATTTTGGCCGAATTCGGTATGGGATTCCGAGTGCTTTGTTCTCTGTCTGCATGCAGCCGTCCAGAGACCGCCGGAGCGCCTTTTTGGCCTAACTGACCTTGTTTGACACAGTCTACTTAAGGATCCCCTCGCCGTCGGCCTTCCTCGTCACTTATTCCCACTTTACACTGCTTATCGACGCTCCTGAGAGCTTTCCCACCCCCCAAATTCGACAACAACCACCAAAACTCGTCAATCCCCCCTCAGAACTCGTCAATCGACCGCCATGGCGAGCTCTTCGACCGTTTCCACCAGAGCCAGGCCGGATCCACCCCCAGCAGGACCAGAACTCGACGACTTAGGGCCAGAATCCATCGACATTCTGTGTAAAGCCTTGAACGTCGCCCAGGAGGGACGCCGCAAGGAGGATGTCCATGATTCAATCATGGAAGCTATCACGGACATCACCGTCAACTTGTTGGATCCATCCTTCACCACCGGCAAGAAGTACGACGACGACGTGCCGGACGATTTAATTGGGCTAGCAGCTGTTAAAGCACTCTGCCGTGCCAAAAACCTCTCGGATGCTGGAACGTGTGATGCCGTCTGCTCTGGGGGGTGGAAAGGGGATGGTCGGTCCTACTGACAGCGACGCCCTAATAAGCTGTACACTAATCTAGGATCTAATCTATGGTCTGTGCGCTAGGCTACATGACAATGCCCGGGAACACAAAAGAAAAAACAACAAAAAAAAGAAAATGCTAGCTAACCCACCGAAGAAGAAAACTCGGTATCCTGAGGAATCCCGCCTGCTCACCTCGTCCAATCTCCACAACCCCTACCTCAACACCATTTAACAGCCCGAACCTCAATCCTCCGGCATGATCATATCCTCAAAATCCTCAACCAATTCCCGGCAATGTGTCAGATGTTCCTGGGGTTCCCAGCTCGCTTGTTCGATGGGATAGCCGCGCCACTTAACGAGGTAGTATGTAGTGCCGCGCGTTACTTGTTTCTGTAACACCAGTTCCACTTCGTATTCCTCAACTTCCCCAAGCTCTGGATCTTCGATCAAATCTGGGGCTGGTTGGTCGAGCCGTAGGTCAGGCGGTGCCTTCTCTAAGTGGAGACAAGACACGATAGGCCACATGGTCGAGTCTTCTGGTAATCCGGCCAATTTGACGGCTCGGCCACCCTTGTATACCTCGCCAATGGTGTAGGGACCAGCTCGCATTGGCCCGAACTTCTTTGATGTAACGTTCTTGATGGAGTAACCAGTTGCGCCCTTCTTTGCGACGTTGAGCCAAACCATGTCGCCGATGTGGAAGTCCGGAGGTTGATGGCGACGGTCAAAGTATTTGGCGACGGTGAATTGCGCATAGGAGAGCGCATCCTGTGCTTCCTGTCGTTGCAGTTGAAGGAGCTCAAGGCGGTCGACGGCAAGCTGTTGTTCCCCCTGTAAGTGGGCCGAAAGCGTAGGATCTAAAGCGGGGATGGTGAGAGCAGTATGGGGAGTGAAACCCAACATGAGCTGTGCTGGAGATTGCTGCAGGTTTGAATTGATTTGATTGTTATAAACGACGGCGATGTGTGGGGTGTGCGTCGGCCAGTCGGATTGATGAGCGTTACAGACGTGTCGGACTGCGATCTCGAAGATTTTATTAGTGTGTTCGCTTTGGCCGTTGGCTCGAGGATTGTGGGCTGTTGCTGCGGCGATATCCGTACCCATACCCCGAAAATATTGCCGCCAAAAAGCCGAAACGAAGACCGATCCTCGATCGGACCAAAAGCCGCCTGGTGCTCCGAAGACAGCATAGGTCTCATGTTGAAGCTGCTGAGCCCATCGTTTCGCGTCCCAATCCTCGCGACCGGGAACGAATGTCGCAAAACGAGTGGTCTTACATGTTGCGGTCAACAGCGCATCGGCGACGTAGTCGCGTGAAGAAACACGAGCAGGAGGTAGCTTAACGATAAAGTCCAATGTGACGATGCTCCACGGACGCAATGGGCTGTGCAGGCTCATAAGAAGACCGTAGGGCTTGTGCTGTCGGGGCTTGTTGCGTTGACAAGACTCACATGTATTGATATATTGGATAATTTTGGTGAGCATCTTGACGAAGAAATAGGTGGTGCGAATATTCTGGTAGCAGCGATGGATACCGGCGTGGTTCTGTTGATCATGTCCAAGCTTCAAAATCGTGGCTTCGAGTTTCGTGGGGATGCAAAGACGCGTGAATCCGAGGTTATCGACGAGATAAAGAGAAAATAATGGCCGGGTGTTATCTGGTATGGATGACGCCGCGTCACGAATTGCGTGCAGAGTAAGGTGTCGTAACTGAAACAAAGCTTCGATCTGGGGAGTCGGTGGTTCAGGATACGTGCACACAAGCCGGAAGTTGTTGTAGAGCAGCTCGCGTGCGGTAGGTGTACGCTGCCGCAGAAGCTGTAGTCGCCGAAACAGTTCCTCAAGTCGGGATCGGTAAGCTGGATCCTGGAAATAACCCTCCTGAAACTCCGTCTGCATCGCAGGGCTCATGTGAATTATAGTAATTGCATCCTGATAATAGACTGAAAGGGCAACGTCGTTCTCCTGGAACCATTGGGAAGCGGGTACGGGGAGAGCATGCGGCGTTGTTGAAATCCAAAAGGTATCCAAGACGGTGGCTTCGCTGCAGAATTCCTCCGGAACCGTAGCACTCGGAGTGATGGTGACGGGTGCGTACTGAATGCTTGGATCATTCTCCACTACTACACGGCGTAGACGACTGAGTGCGTCCGCCAGGAAATTAGATGTGCCCGGAATGTGAACGATTTTGAAACGGTACTGGTTGAGGAAAAGGCTAGCGCGCACCAAACGAAGGTTACGACGGACAGCACTAGTAGAATGAAGGGAGAGTGCTTTGCGGAGGTCCTCGACCGCTTTGTGGTCGGTGAATATAGTAACGATGTGGCGACAAGATTCGAGCATGTGACGTACGGCCCGCACAAACCACACCAAACCGCCCATCTCCAACTCGGTCGGCCATAGCAAGAATTCGGCTCGGGTGAGCTTCTTACTCAAAAAGGATAACAGTCGTGCGTTCTGAGGAGTTGGTAGGGTATCAAGCGGTGTGTCTGATTGGAAAATGACCGCGCCGAACCCAAAATCCTTCGAGGCGTCGACGTAGGCGTAGGTGTAGGCGTCCGAATCAAAGTGGTGGAGTTTCGTTGCAAGCTCGATGGCCATTTTACACATCTGAAAGGAGGTGCTTTCTTCAATAGTGGGCGGCGGTACTGCGGTGACAGCCGCGTACAAGCGCCGAGCTTTTCCCTGCTTAGGCGCGGTTCTCAACAGCCGCGTCTTGAGAGCTTGAAGGGGAGCGAGTAATTGCGCAGCGTAAGGAATAGTGTCGGCGAGATAGGTAACCAATCCCACGAATGTCTCCAGTGCCTTGAGCGTTGTAGGATATTCGAACTCCCGTACAGCATCGATTTTCGAAGGGTCCGACATCACCCCGGTGGCGTCGACGATTTTGCCCAACAATTTGGCGGAGGAGAAGCCCAGCTTCGTTTTCTTGGGATCGAAATACAGAGCTGGCCCGTCCATAGTGGTGAGGAACATGTCGAGTTGTTGCACTTGGTCCGAAATGCGGGCTTGCTGGGCCGGTGGTAATGTTGATAAAGCGTCCAGACGGGCATCGAAAGCCTCCTCTTGCCCCACAAGGAGTTCTCCACACGTATCTCCCAGCAACGAAACATCGTCGATATACACTGCTGCCCATTGCAGAAGGTGGCGTAACCAACGGATCATGCCGCGCTGCATATGCTGCGGGCCATTCTGGAATCCCATTAACATCACGCCAAAAACCTCCAAGCCCCGGTGGGTCACTACCGTCGCCTTCCAACGATCAGCTGGGTGGATCCGACGTTGCAGAAAAGCCGCAGTGAGGTCCAGCGTAGAGATATACCGCTTACCCTTCACTTGGTGAAGAATGTCCTCCATACGGGGGAGAGGGAACGCGTCCTTTTCTGAAACATCGTTGAGGCCACGGATGTCAATGACCACTCGTGGTTTATTGTTGCGCCAGACGATGAAGGCTGGCCACGCAACTTCTGACGCTGCTTCAAGGAACGTAAGCTTTCCCTCGGCTTGTAATCGGTCAAATATTACGTCAAGGGCAGCGCGGTCTCGGTGGTTTAGGTGGTAGGGACCCTTGCTTTGAAGGTTGGCCCCTGGTTTAAGATTGATGCGGAGCCACTGCTCTTCCGGCTCGTTAGCGACGGTACCGGTGTCCTGGAAGCGAATCAAGTGTCGGGCAATCACCCGCTCAAATGCTCGACGTTGCTCGGGCGTCAAGGTAGGCGCAAATGAGATCAAGGCCAATACTTCTTCCAGCGATTTCGTTGGGGATGGTTCCGGCAGCTCCGGAGCCGTCACTGCGTGGACATAGGCCGCTTCCTCGAACGCCATAAATGTCATGGACGGACATGGCACTGTCAAATTAGTGGATTGTGCGGTGAGAGAAGCGGAAAATATAAAGTGGGAACGGTCCTCCAGCGTATCCGCCGAGATAGTGTAAAGATGTTGGGGTTCGTCTGCGACAATACGGAAATACCCTAAGCCTAATTTCCTGCCGATGGTGATAGGGTTGCCCGTAACGTTAGAGTACATGATAGCGTAAGTGCGGTGGTCTGCTATGATTCGATGGAAGCCGCCATGTGCCGCAAGGCGCTCCGTTTGTTGACAGCGAATGGTAGGAACGAATTCAAGGGCGACACCAGGTGGCAGCGGCTTGTGAATAACGGGTACCAGAACCGTAGCGAGAGGCGGGATAGTGACGGCGTAACCCGGCGATTGCACGCGCCATTGTAGCTTGGTCAAATGCCTCGGGAGCACACGCAGCGCTGTCACCATACGGTTGCACGCCCGAATGGAGAGGGCTTGATGGTGCATGTCGATGTTCATACCGAGCGGAATCATGATATCGGTGCCGATAATCATGTTGCAAAATAATTCCGGAACGACATAGAAATCCGCTATCCAGGCTGCTGCTTGGTTCCGATGGTCGACAAATTCCCCGTCAATGACGCGGAGATCCCCTGGGGTATAAACAGTGAGGGTAACATACTCCGTGACCGTAACAGGTGCACCGTGGTTGATGCCTCGCATGGGCAGCGGATGTTGAGCAACTGTAAGTTTCAAATCCGGCATCACACGATCGAGAAAAGGTTTGCCGATTAATGACATGCCGCAACCTGTGTCAAGGCAAACCCAATGCCAAACGGAACCAATGGTGGTCAACATGATGGCGACTTCCAGAAAGTTTTCACGTCGAACTGGCGTGTTGGCCTCCCGCTTGATGAGCTGGGTAGATGGGATAATGTGGACTGCTGTTGAACGAGATTGATCAAAGGAAACGGCGGGATTAGGATCACGGAGAGCAGAAGAGACAGAGATACGAGTAGAATCATTACGGTGCCCTAATTGCACAGAAAACTTTAAATAACGCTGCATGGCTTGCTGTGTAGGATAATAGGAAGAAAGACCATCTGCGAGCATCTGGGACTCCACTTCTGCTTTCAACCGAAGAGAGGCGGCGGTCTCAATACTGCCAATATCAGTAGCTGCAAATTGGTGTAGCAAATGGAGTGGTACCTCAGGAACAAAGGGAATCACATCACGACTACCAGGACCGGGATTACTTGCAGGCAGTGATCTGCACGAGTCAGCTGAAGGAACCGGCATCGAAGAGGAACTTGCCACAGCCGGTGAAACCGTATCAGTAGTGTCCACAAAGAACAAAGGTTCTGGCGACGAAGCCGACGCTGATGGCGACGCTGGGGCCAGAGGAGAGACGTCTGGCGCCTTCTGGTGACCCAAAGAGTAGAGATGCGTGTACATTTCGCGTTGTGTCTCAAAGTCGGCACTACAGGTCTGGCACTGGAAGCGGACTGGCAGACGAGTGGTTGGCAGCTGCGCCGAAGTCCACGGAGGCGACGTATCAACTAGGGCCACGTTCGTTGGAGCACCCAGCTGACGATATTGGGTGTCGGTGATGGTGAGAGGTTCCGATGGTTGACCCACACGCATACTGAACGACGGGACTGGTTGCGTGTTGATGTTGGTGGGCTGATACGATGCGGTTTGCTGCGTCTGGGCAGAGTTGGGATGCTGCTGATTATTCTGCTGCTGCGGCAGTGGTTGACTCTGCTGTTGATAACTCTGTTGATTCGGCTGATATGGTTGCTGCGGCTGGCCGTACCCAGGCGCCGACTGTTGCTGTAATGATTGGCCGTTCTGGGCACGCTGTTGACGATCTTGGGCGGCCTGTAGGGCAGCTGGGCAACGGCACAACGAATCGTAATGACGACCACCGCAATAACGGCAAGGCTTCAGCCCAACAGCCTGAACGCATTCCCAATCCAAGTGTGGTTGGCGGCAAAAGCGACAAGGCCGGGTAACAACTGGCCGAACACAAACATTCGCATCCGTGTAGGTGAAGGTCTGAATTTGCGGGTAATGCTGCTGCTGCGGCGGTTGTTGATAGTACTGCTGGCCTGGGCCTGCTTGCTGATGGTAGGCCGGTCCCTGGTAACCTTGTGCTGTTGAAGATGATGACCCATAGACTGGTGGTGGGCCGTAAGAAGATTGTTGATAGCGTCCTGGCTGCATCGCATACTGGTGTGCTGGTTCCATCTGAACGGGCGTGTGATATGGTGAAGCGGCTGGGGACGGGTAAGAGTAAGAAAAATCGGGATAGTTGGCCACAGTGTGCACTGGATGCATGTGCATTGGTGGTTGCGGCGACGAAGCTGGATATGGATATGGGAATGTGGCTGGCGGAAAAACCGGCACGGCTGGCAGCGTAGCGACTGGAGCTGCGCGTTGCAAGGACGACAACACATCGGAAACTTGACGAGACTTTTCCTCGAAGGCGGATGATTGTTGTTGGAGCTTCTGACTCAATGCTTCCTGCGAGGTCCGTTCGGCAAGGAGGCGTTCTCGATGAGATTGAGCCTTGGAGCGTAACTGAGCAATGTATTCCGACAAGGTGGTAAGGTTATGTGGTCTGGGAAAAACATCACGGAGTTGACTGTCGAAACAATCGTGGACTGCCTGGAGCTTCTTGGCTTCATTGACCATGCCGGAATGAGTGATGAGGGAACACATGTCCATAACCCACTTCATCACATCATCACCTTTCAGGAGTCTCTCCACGGTATACTTGTTGCTCATAAGTTCCGAGAGAACATTGCCCTTCTTGTCATCAAAAACCTCGACCAGTCTGTTACGGGTGTAGGGACAACTCTCCACCAAATGACCTTCACGAAAGGGAGGGGCAGCTTCGTAGAGCATGCGAAACTTCTCATCCTGATCGAGTTGGCGGAACCAGGTAGCTGCTGCACCGAGATACTGACCAGGAAGATTCTGGCAGGTAACAGCGTGGCCATACCGGTTGCCCATGTTGACAACTTCCAAGTTAAAGTCCCGAACGTCCCGAAGACAAGTCTTCCCGTTGATGACGGCCTGCTTCCCGTGTTCCAAAGGCATGTCAGGCCAAAAGAAAGGGAGCATCTCGGATTTCCATGGGTCTCTATTAGCTTGAGCGAGGCCATGAATACCGTCCAGCAGGGTTTGGACCTGTGCAGCGGTCATGCCAACGTGAGCCATTGTGGGAGAAGGAGGAGACGACGAGGTTGGTGACGAAAAATAGTTGGCAGAGAGGAAAGGCGGGATGGTAAAAGACCCAGTCGGCGGGAGGTGTTGTGGTGATGGAGGACAAACGTGAGAAGAAAAGGGTGGTGCCGGTGTGGAAGGATGTTTGGAAGGAGACGGAAAAAAACGAGAATAAAAATCTTCTGGAGAGGGCAGGTGGCCTTCCGTAATATCAAGCTCGGAGATGTCATCCGTCGGCGCGCCTACCGGAAAAGGACGATGCTCCTGCTGCTCCTGCCTCTCACGTCGCTCGATTTCGAAAACCAACTGCCGATACTGCGGGTCAGAACCAGTGTCGGCAAAAAAATCCGTGTCTAGTCCAAAGCGATGAACAAAAGACGCGTCCTGTGGATGAAAAGACGGCGAAGGTCGTTGGGAATCTGAATTTGGCTCGGATGCAGCCAACAATGAGGCTGCTGAAGAGGCATCCATGCCGGAATTTGACCGGACTGCTCGTGAGGGCAAAGGTGAGCGGTTCAATAACGAATGCAAAAATGGAGGAGGCATCATGGATAACTCCGTCATCTCGGGACGGTCGTCCAACGCTGGTTCTGGCTGTTCGAATAATTTGCGACTTAGCGGGCGTAACAATTCTCCAAAGCTCTGCCATGCTTGCTGCCAGGGAGTTGGTGGCACGTCGGAGGCCGTTGAGATGGAGGAGACGGAGAGTGCTGGTGAATAGGCTCCTGGAATCGAGTTGGCGAAGACAAGCAAGGATCGTTCCTCCTGAGTTGCTGGGTGGAGCTCGGAAATATAAACTTGGGAGAGGTCGTAGTTGGTATCGCCCGTTGTTACCACGGGGAACTCCGTTATTACCACGGACTGATACCATTCCAAATATGCTGTGCCGAAACGGAAGAGTAGTGCCTCCCAATCCTCTGGTGAATACTCTGGCGTTGGATGATTGGCTTTCAACTCCTGCCACTTGAGGGTGCCCAATGCTAAACGGATAATCTCAAGACGACGAACGTAATAACTGGGGATAATGTTGATAGCCGTGATGATCTTGATGGCATCGCGGTAAACCTCTGGTGGTGGTAATGGTAGTTTAACGACGGCGAGAGGAGTTTGGTTGGACACGTCCAAACAAGCCATCGGTTCGTCGATCTGGTCGGTAACTATCGGTTTGGGGTCGAGGTTCGGGGCAGTCTCGTGCTCGATGTCCGTTGAGGCCGCAGTTGAAACAGGTGCCTTGCCACTGCTGGTCCTGTCGTCTATCGGGGCATTGACGGGCGATGTGCCCGAATTGGTGACATTCATAGCACTGTCGGTGACTGAACAAGTCGGGCTGAGTCTGGGGAGCTTGTTCTTGTTCTTGCTGCTGTTCGGCCAGCACTCGAAAGGGATTATAGGGGAGGTCGGGAACTGGAGGGAAGACAGGCTGCTGCTCGTCAGGCTGCTCCTCATACTCCTCGTACGGCGTGGTTTGATAATCGGTGGGGGATGGAGGTCGAGGTACTCGTTGTACGCTGGGTCTGTAGGATCGGGGTTCACGCTCATGTCCTTCTCGGGATCTGGAGTATGATCTCGATCGTCGTCTCTGTCGAGCTGGGCGAGGGGATCGTGACCGACGAGAACTGTTCGACGACGAAAGCGAGGTTTGTGAGTCCCAATCCTGAGGTTGAGAAGTGCTGCCGTACGGGTTGGAGGGAGATCCTTCAGCCATTGGTCCACTCCCTCGCTCAATCCGGGCAAGGTCGACGAGAGTTGTAAGGGAAACTCTGAGTGCGGACACGACGGGGTTATCTGCAAGGAGGGCTCCGTGCCGGGCATTGGGGCGAGTTGCGGAGCGGTAGATGGTGTCTGTGGCTCGGTCTTCTCTCCGACGCGTACGCTGACGCGGGCCGGGGTGGCTGGCTCTTCCGCCATTAGGCATAGGAACACGATCAAACAAGGGAAAAACGGAGAAGGAAAAGAAACAGGAATATGGCCGAAGAAAGAGAAAAGAAAACGATCAGTGAAGGAAAAAACGATCAGAGGCTGTAGTCCGTCGGCAGTGCTGGTGTCAGAAGTTCAGAAAGCGGAACAGGAACGACGAAAGAGGACGGGCAGACAACAAGGCAGAAAGTGAAAAAAACGCAACGGTGGCGGAACAGCAGTGCTGACAAAGCGAAAACGCACAGATCTGAAAACCGGTACGACTGGCGAAAATAGAAACAGAATAACGCGTTCGGACGATCAGGGCTTTGTTTTTGCAGAAAGAAACTTGCAGAGCGAGAGAGGCCCCTTCGCAGAAACGAAAGTGGTGTTGCTACCACTGTGATGCCGTCTGCTCTGGGGGGTGGAAAGGGGATGGTCGGTCCTACTGACAGCGACGCCCTAATAAGCTGTACACTAATCTAGGATCTAATCTATGGTCTGTGCGCTAGGCTACATGACAGAACGCCTGGTGAATTGAAAGATAAACTCGAGAAGCACTTGGGAATTGCTATCGCCGCCGCTCAAGCTCAAAAGAACGGTTTGTGATCCATTGAGAGTGAGGTGTACAGCTCGCTAACTCTTACAGTGACACTGTTTATCAAGAGAGTTGTCGACATGACTGTGGCCAAAAAGGAAGCTGCACCGGCAAGGATTCGAGGGCAGATGGTGTTCCCAACTGGTTAGTTTCCCCTCCCCCCCCCTCCCAATCAGCCAGGACGTTGTCTAACACATGCTAGCTGGTGACAAGATCCCCCACATTCGTATTTCCGACTACCACACGCCGGGCAAAATCGACAGCGAGTTCCACAAAGGTGTTATGGGTGTTTTGGAGGCACCTGACGGCTACGAGACTCGTTTCTACATCACCAAGGACCACACCAACATCAAGAAATGCTCTGTTCGCCTGGTCCACCCGTACGACCAAGAGGAAAAGCAGGATGGTAAGTTTGATTGATTCCTTATCCAGGAGACCTAACTAATCTTCTACTAGGTGACGAAGAAGCTCCGGGCCAATTCGAGCATTCTCAGTTTGCGTACGACAGGGAGGAGGACTTTGGCAGAGGGGTCTCGCATAACCGCCATTCAGGAAGAGGAGAGGACAAGAAGGGTCTCACCAAGCCACCAAATGCCGCCGTTGCTAGGTGCAAACTCGGCCTGGTTGACACTTCCTTCTTCCCAGCCGATTCTTCCTTCGGCCAGCACGAAATCAGAACCTTCATCAACAAGGAGAAGAACACCGCCGCCGGGAAAGGGAAGGGAAAGAAGCTGAGAACGAGGA
>ML119835.1:60602-97743 GCA_003788565.2 Ascobolus immersus RN42
GAGGAGGATTGTTGGGCCAGCGTACACGGCTACATGGTGGTGGATAGCTCACGCAAAGCTACAACGGGAAAAAAAGCATAAGGGACACTTTATAATCCCTATATTCGCTTATTCCGACGGCGTCGAGCTAAGTAGGTACTGTGGAGACAAGGAACTCAACCCAGTCAACATGACGGTTGGGAATTACGACGCCTGGGTGCGGTGCAAGCCTTCTATGGGCGTTGTACGAGCTATTGCGTTGCTGCCGTCAAGATTAAAGTACACTGGCAGCGAGACCTCACATCAACGCACAGAGCAACGAATTCGTGCCAACGAGGTTCAACAAGAGGTGAATAAGGAGGCTTTCAAAGACATTGGCAAGCTGTACAAGAAGGGCATCGAAATCGTCTGTCCAGATGGGAAAATTCGCTGGGGGCATCCCATCCTCGCCAGTTGGATTGCGGATTACATGGAATACACCAAGCTCTTCTCGATCCTCAATAAGACCTGCCCCGCGTGAAGGAGTTCGAGACTCATCCAAACGACACCCATCAGTTTCCAGCCCACCCGCTTGACAAAATCAACCACTACATCAAGAGATTCCGCCACCATGATAAGAGAATGGTAGAAGCTGGTGAGAATGGGAGAAAGCCGGATCCAACCACCTACAAACGCCACAAAAGCCAGAGAAAGGTGTACGAAGAGAAATGCAACAACCTCCATATTCTCCCCGTCCGCAACGCCCTTTGGACTCTCCCCTTCGTCACGCCAGAAAAGCTTTGGAAACCGGACCTGCTCCACACTCTCGACCTTGGAATGGTCAACAAGCTGGTTGCGTGGTCCATAAAGCTTCTGGAAACCTTCGAGCCCCTCCCCCAGATCTTCGACACTCTATGGGTAGCTCTCACACACCACCCAAAACTGGAGAGGAAGCCAAATAAACCATGGAGAAGGATTAAACAGAAGCAAGGGACGGAAAGCAGAACGGCTGCACACCTTCTCCTTGCCGTGCTCGAGGCCACGATTGAATCATTCGATCCCCAGATGTATATCCCGGAAATAACGGCGTTTTCGAGCAGAAAAGCCCGGAAAAGCATTGATGAAGAGGTTCTGGACGACGAAGACCTTGACACGCTCAAAACCGAGCTTGAAGAGGCGCTGTTCGCACTAGCAGCCTTTCTGGACTTCCATCGATTCGCTTACTTCGATTTCCACAGCTGCACCAACCAAGACGAATTCGACCCCGCTGATACGGATAATGCCGACGAAAGCACGCTCCACCAGATGCACCTGGCTCTCAGCGAGTTCTTTGACCGCATGGATGTACTCAGGAAGTACAAGGCACTGCACGACAACAAGGACGCCGGAAAAGAAGAGTCCAAGAAAGCAGTCGACAGCCGAAGGTCAAAGTATAAGGCCAAACTCGACACCAAGGCGTTAAAAGCGAAGCAACCAGCACTGAAGAGACGCGAGAAGGACGCCAGAGACGACGAAAACAGCAAAACAGAAATCGGCTGCCCCAAACTGCACCTCATGACGCACTTTTGTCGGTATATCCTTATGTGCGGGGCTTTAAAGCCACTCTCGACCTCCAACAACGAGCTCTGTCTGAAAGTCTACAAAGAAGGCTTTGTACGCAGTAACAAGGATATGTACGTCAACCAGGTGTTCCGTTACGTATCCCACAGGGACGCTATCATAATCAAGATGGCCAATCTTCGGTTTCTCCTGGAGCGTGGTGATCTCTCAGAGGAGGCTCGACAGGATATACAGAAGTACACAGGCCTCTACAGATCACGAAAGGAGCGTCTGGACACACACAAGGAAATAAGGAAGCGTCTGAAGCCAAAGGCGGAGGTCGAACGCGCCGAGAAGCGAAAACAGCAGCTGGAAAGGCGAGAAAGGATCAAGGATAACCTCTCAAAATGCGCTGGAGAGGTGGTTGGAAACGTCGACAACACCAAGGATATCGAGGACGACGATTCTGATAGAAGCTCTATCGATTTTCCACTCGAGAACGACGACAATGACACCGTTATGCGTGCCAAAAGGAGAACACGGCGAAGAGAACAGGCCCTGGGTCTAGACACTCAGATCTACGAGATATCCAAGGCAGGACTCGACAACAGCACCACGACGTTCGAGGAAATCGAGCATGAGCAGTACTTTAAGGCAAAGGAAAACGCCCCGCCGATTATCAGCCACAAGCTCACCCACGCCCATACGACGGGCGAGCCCCGCATAACGAACGTCGGCACAGCGGCTAGTGCACTCGAAACGTTTAGAGGTCTCCCCCCAGAGACGTTCAAGCTCGAATTGAGGAGAGTCTTGGAGGAGGAACAACTGTGGGAAGAGACCATGGAGCACGATTTCGACAGCGTCACAGTCATTCCCTACACCCGCCTGGACATGCCACGGCGCGTTTTCCAGTACCCAAGGCCTGACGGGGAAGAAAAGTACATTTTGTGGTGCACCCCCCCAGGCATGAAGTACGACAAGGGTCATCGACACAGGAGAAACGACTTCGTGGCGTACGTGGACGGCACTCAGACCTACCTTGCGAACGAGCATGTTGGATCCATGGAGTTGCTCTTCAACGTACAGCTCGATCGTGAGGGAGGAAGACGAAATCGGCTGGAAAGATCGTTTGTTGCTCTAAAACCAACGATCTGGAAGCCCAGGAGCAGGCAACAGGCAGTGAGACGGACTTTCATGGTTCAATGGTCACCGGAGCCCCTAAAAATCGTGCCTTTGGAGGACGTTAGGAGAGCTGTCTCTGTTGTTCCCATAATCGGCCCCTACAGGTGGAATCAGTCTTATAACCCACCAGAAGGAGATGCCGAGTTCGACGCATTGATTCGCAACGCAAAAGGCTTCGTTGTCAACAACAGGGTGGACGACGAGACTTTTAATACGTATTTCTAGGTTATATAGGTTAATTAAGAGTGGTTTGATCCTCCCAGGTGATTGTGTTATCCCAACCGTTGATTGTGTTGTAATGCACGCCCGAGTGTACTGCCGAACCTCTTAAAAAAGTTTGCCGAATCCCGAGTTTCCACCCCCCCCTCGATCTTCGTTGTCGGTTAACCGAGATCCCACCCGAATGTGCTGAATTCCAACCGAAAACACCCCATTAACCTCTCAAACCTCCCGAACTGTATTAGCCGAGCAGCCCTTTCCTTTCTCGTCTAGGCCGATTCCACCTGCACTGTTCCTGAACACCTCCCAGCTGTCAATTGACAGTAACGGCCTCCTCACTGTCTCTTAACAGCTTCCGGCTGTCAAATAACACCAAAAACTGTCATTTTACAGCGTTTGGTGTTCTGTGACAGCACGTGCCGTTCCTGATGCACGATATTCTGATGGGAAGTTGAATGGAAAAGGAGGCTCCTCTGCAGCTGTGGCTGGCCCTGTGCTTTGATTTGAGGCTCTTGTGCTGACGTCGCGTCCCTTCCGCAATGCAATGTGGCACCAATCAATTGCATGGCAAAATGATCTCATTCTGCAGGCAGGTGAGACCGAAACTGCAACACCACACCCATCTCACAACCCTTCCCAGGGGATCTCGACCGGCACAATCATCCACGTACCCACCAAAAGCCAGCTCGACTTCAACAGAGCTCTCGATTCATCATTACCTCTCGTCCTAGGTGCAGTTTACGGCCCATAGCCCTCTCACTGACTGCTGTGCAGCTTCCAGCCACCATCAGATGCAAACGACCTCGACAGCCAGAATGAACAGGATCCCAGTATACCTCCAGCCTCATCCTTATTTCAGACAGTCGATTCCACCTACGACAAGCCATTCAAAATTCCGAAGGACGAGAAACCTCCGCCCATGAAGCAAGCTATCGCAAGATGACCAGTGTGACAAGACCAAAGACAGCGACCGACAGCCAGCCAGCAGTTCATCTTGGACCCCCCGACGACATGCGAAAGTCGAAATTCTCAGTGGAAATGACAACAACAAAACCAGCGGTCAAGATGGTCAACACTTCGACCTTCACATGCAGATCGGACTGCTGAGGCTCACTGCTACATCTTTTAACGACCCAGCCCATTCGAAGCAACGAGATGTCAGACATACCGTATGAGATGCCAGTTCAGGAATATTTTCCAGAAACTGGACGTGGGAATGAGACGGTTACTTCGAGATCGACATCCCAACCTTCATCTACTTCAGATGTCGCCCTCGATACTGGATCGAGAGGAAACACGGAGATCGCGGGCTCCTCATCAACTCCCGAAGAAAAGGCATCACATCCACATCTTTGTTCGAACAGCTCTATGGGAGAAGTGATAGTACTTCCGAAAGTGTATGTTCCCTCATCTCATTCACTCACATCCGAATATCTCTAACACCTGCGGCCTCGGTAGGATCGTTACAGACCCAGAAATGAACGTGATAACAAAGCACGCCATACCAATTATCATCACTACACAAGCCACAACAGATACTTCCGAGAAAGAGAAGGATTATTCAGAGGAAGAGACCATGAACTGCTCAGAAGAAGACGGCAGGGTCGCCCCAGGCCCTCGACGCATGGACTTGGAGCCTTACAAGTTTGACGGCTCAGTTTCGACCCAGCTGACTCCTAGCTTCAAACTGAACAGGCGGCTGATCGATCACCGTATTTGGGTTGCTGAGGCGGAATGTGCACAAATAGAGGGACAATGGAGAGAGAAGTACCCCGAGAGTCATGAGAAGAGATGGGAGGGGAGACGCGTAAACAAAGGGAAGCATCAGCGCGACCTTGAAGCCGCCCCGAGATTTCCGAAAGCGCGAATGAAGAAGACCCAGGAAGTTTTAGAGAAGGAAATAGAATTTGCAAAGTTGGGTTTATATGTCGCTAAACTCAAACTGATAGCTCTAGACAGAGAGAGACCAGATAGTATGGAGCTGCTGGGGCTGCTTGTGGAAATCACTCAACTTCAACTGGAGATTCCTTTGATTGAGAGGTTGGCAGCTGATCAGGAGGTCAAAAGAAAGGAAGTAAAGGTTCAGAAGCTGCGCTTGGATGTCGCTCGACTTCAGCACCGAATCCTCTTGATCGAGAAGTCGGCACCAGAACGCGAGGTTAAGAGGAAGGAAGCGGAAGTCCTCAGGTTGCGTTTGGATGTCGCTCAAATCGAACTGGAAACCCTGGAAAAAGAGACATCTGATGAAGTAGACCACCTGAAGTTGCGTTTGGATGTCACTCAACTTCAACTACAAATTCTTTTGATTGAGGGGTTGGCATCTGATGGAGAGGTCAAGAGAAAGGAAGCAGAAGTGGAGTTACGTTTGGAAATCGCTGAACTCAAACTCAGAAGCCTACTAAAAGAGAGCCTAGCTGATGAGGTGGAGCACCGGAAGGTACAGTCGGAAATTGCTAAACTTAAGAACGATGCCCTCAGGATGGAAGTCGAGAGGGACGAAGTGGAAGACTTGAAGCACCGCTTAGAAAACGCTGAACAGAAACGGGAAGCTCTACGAAAAGAGAGATCGGATCATATTCGGAACTTTAGCCTACCTTGCGCTTGTACTCGTGGATCCAACCGGAAGACAGGTGGGATGCTGTGCAAAAGGGGTGAGTGGGCGAGTTTTGACATCGTGGAAGGGAAGGACATACCCATCGAAATTCTGTCATACCAGCGCCTGTCAGTCGATGATACCATTGATCAGGGGGATACAGAAACGAGCCGTTCACAAGATATCAGAAATCCATCCATCCAATACCCAGAGTTCTGAAGCGGATTTGGAGAATTCAAGTGTAACATAAGGTACCCTTCACGGAGACGGATCGAAAGAAAGCAGCAAAATACTGTTGCTTTGGTGCCATGTCAATTTCTATGGGCTCCGTATCACTGATGGCACATTGTAGCATGTAGATACTTACTTAGTAGATTATCCTTTACGAGGCACAGGGAATGATTAGACCTCTACTTCTTTAGCAGATCTAGATCTGGGACTGAAAATGACGCTGAAAATGACGCCTGGAATTTTCACGTGATCCTTGTGCCCGGAGAAACGCCTCAGAAGCCTTGAATCTGCTCGTCACAAGAGAGCAAACGAATGGCGGTCATCTTGACAATTCAAAACAAACAACTCCGCTGTTTCGATCTTTCGCCAAAATCGACGGTTCATCATCTACAGCTTTTCAGCAAACTTGGCTCCACTATCCGCAGGAGTGAGTTTACAAGGTTTTAATAACAAGTGCGGAATCATCCAAGGCCATACAGCATGCCAGCAACAACCTCTAAAGACCTTGAAGCTTCGAATCTGCTTTCAAGCCTTGCGCCTCTCAAACTTCACATCCGCGCCAAACCTACTTTTCAGAGACGGTCGCTATCGGTAGTCGGCAAACGAGGGTGCGCCTCGTCGATCCTGCCCCTACATTCAGCCAAATTTGATGACCTTGAGAGGCAATCAACTTCCGTCTTCTTCCCCAACGACTCACCGAACACCCCAAAGTTCCGACATTCTGCGTGCGCCAGTCAGCTCTTCAATCGAGACGCTCGAAGCAGACTGGGAATATGCCGACTTCATCAACGCTCAACAGCATCCGCAACCTTCGGAGAAAGCCGATGCCTGGACAGACGCAGAAGACGCCTACGCTCTTGCCCTTTCGATGGGTTCTCATCAAGCCATGGACTATGAAGACGGGCTGTGCGAGATTGTTGAGACGTTGAAAAGGCAGTACAACTACTATGCTGGACAGCTGGCTCTCCGATGGCGTTCGCTGGAGCATCCAAGGTGGAACCCTGCAGAGTACGAGAAGACAACGAGGCTCATGGAGGATGTCACCTACCTTCTCAACCAGCTGAACCTGTATGAAGGGCTGCTGGAAGAAGCACGGTCGGGGTATCACAGCTCGGACCAAGAAGAAGTCAAGGATACCTCGAGCGATGGCTTCTCTTTTCTGATGCGGCCGACGAGCATCGATTGTGGCGGGTTGAAGGACGATTGGTTGGAGGAGGTCAATGAAAAGCTTCTGCATACTCCGACCGCCGCACAAAGGAGAAGACGAGGAAGAAAGACAGGGAGAGTCACTGAAATGGTAACTCGGAAGGCTTCTCGTTTCCGGAAGTCAAACGGTCTTTGCCGAAAGAAACATGCGCCCAAGCTACCTCCGGCAGTACGCTTGGTGAAGTGGCTGATAGCGCACTTGCCTTCCCCAGACGACTGGTCTACCTTTTGGAGGCGGTCAGTGGATTCTGTGGAAGCAGAGGGTATACCAGAAGAGCCCTTCTGAGTGGGGATATCCACGGTATGAAGCCATATTCACCTGCTGTCTTCACCATTTCTGACCACACAAAAGACCTTTGTCCATCAATACTCAGCTGTCTATCCAGAATATGCAACAGCATCCTCGATGGGCCGTGGTGAAGCCAGATTCCAGAAGCTTCAAGTGTCAGACTGTTGGAACATTCTTCCTTTAGGGTTATGCAGCTATGCGACAAGTTTGAGATTCTTTTGGAATGATGTTTGATCCTCATAGAAAGATACGGCTTTCTTTCTTAATCTGCTTCTGGACCCTTCTCGTCCGCCTTTCAGCGCCTCAGGTCCGTATTGCATCAACAAAGAGCCATTATCTCACCCTCAAAAACGAAACGTAGCAACAAACCTCGTTCCTCTCAAGTTTGGGAACACGAACAGAAAGAAGCCGCCAATGGAGCCACGACCTCTTTCTCCGCAACCCTGGGATGAAGATCCGGATATCTTTACCCAGACCTTCATCTTTCCAGAGTTCAACGATCAAGATTCTCAGCCCCTGGGAGAAGAGCATTGCTTTTCATCGTTCTCATTGCCCTCGTTTGGTACTCGGCTCCGCCGCATTTTCACCTCTCGTTCATATCACAGGAATTATTCGTACACGCAAACCGATGATTCAACCTACCGACCTGGTTGGAATGCCCAAGAGTACAGAAACACTTGTCATATCCGCCGTTCAAGGCTGATGGACGAACTTTCTCGCTACGAACGGGAGATTGAGGAAAGCTATCGTCTGGTCGTGAGCAGTGGCGGACACGTCGTCGACATGTATGGACACAGCACATTGCCAAGTCTCATCTCGCAAGTTCAGGATGTGGCCCAACGCATTTCAACGATTGAGAGAGAACTCAAGGAGATGAACGATTTCGGAGATCGTATGGATGCCAGAGGCTGGTCTCGGAATTCACCCAGAAGAACTTCAGAACAATTTGGATCTTCATTCGAGGAGACATGGAAAGAGTATGGCGGAAGATATGACCCACCACCACCACCATCATCATCTTCATCACCACCGAGATCATTTACACCTCCCCCTCCCCCTCCCCCTCCTCATCCACCATCGGTAGCAGCCTACTTCATGGACACACAGGGATATAGGCGCCCTTCACATCAGTACCAAACGAGATCAACTGGGTTTTCAACTTCTTCCTCTCGTTACCCTCCACCACCACCTCCACCACCACCTCCTCCTCCTCCACCAAGTAGCCGCACGCAGCCATCAAGTCGCCCCTCATCTCGTTACAGCTCTACTCGCTCTCGTCAGCATCATTCCACCAGCGACCCATTTCTCCAGTATGCACCAGGCGAGGCCCACAAGTATTTTGAGGCCAGGCAACGACAGGGCTACAGAAGACCTGCCATGCATTCAGACCGTCACTCCCAAGCCCCACCTCGACAAACTCGCTCATCTCGTCCCTCTCACTCATCCAGACCCACTTCTTCAGGAGCAAACACCAGAGTACCTCCTCCAAACCGTACCCCCCAGTCACAGCGCAGAGCATCTCTCCGTCCCTCAAACACACCCCTCACCGCCCCAACCTCGCCCCCTCGCTCCACAACCTGCCCACAATCACCCTGCAACACCTGCATCAAAGCCAACCGCTCCCAGTGCATCTTGATCTGCAGCAAGCTCAACCTTTGCCAATGCGGTCTGGAGAAGCTGCTTATGGCTTTGACGGACGAGGCCTTCGATAAGACGATGAAGAGGTGGAGATTTGCGTTTCATCCGGATAAGAATATGGGTGCTGGGGAGGAAGTGAGGGGGTTGGCGGAGGAGGTTTTTAAGGAGTTGGGGAGGATTAAGGAGGTTAGGGAGGGGGCGAAGAAGAGTGGTTAGAGTTGAGAGATGGGGCAGTAGATAGGATTGGTGGGGATTGGGGGAATTGGATATTGTTTGTAGAATTGAAATTGTTTGTCAAAATGTGTCAAATAGAAATTCAAATGTTGCTCGGCTGCGCAATCTTTGCTTTAAGATGGCCATCTGCACCTGTAGCGTATTTGTATTTGAGATCATACTCTATTGTATGTATTGAAGTAAAAGTTAGGCCAGCAATGCCTTGCATATTCAAGCCGGTCGAAGTTGAACGACATTGCCGAGGCCTTGTGTGACATGCCTCAAGGCTCCGCCGGATTAGGCTTAGCTCCCGTGTTCCCCCCCATTATTTTCCACCTTCCTCTTGAGCTCTCGTCATTTCATCAACAACCTTTCGCTCCTTTCTTTGGGACTTTCTCGCCTTCAGCCCTTCAATATGCGCCTGCGGAGAAGACAAAATTACGGCATACCGAATTCACCGAATGCGCCGCCCTCTATGCAAGCAAAACGCCCCCGAGTTTTTCGAAAACTGTTACCAGAACGATTCCCAACACCTCACAATCATGCTGTTCCCTACTCTAAAAACATAGAAGTGTGTGGGTTTCCGAAATCATTGGCTTTCATCTATCTCAACCTTGCCGGCACTCCTCTTATGATTGATTGAAACACCTTCGGGCCTCATAAGGCTGCATTCAAATTTCCCGAGACGAGGCTAAGACGAAAGGTTTCGAACGATCTGCCTGAGGCACCCGATAATGGGCTAATTATGATGGTTCAGCTTCCAGGACATCGCAATAGTTATCTCGACTTGTACGGTAGTAGATTTGTTGCCTGGACGATAACCGTATTGAGGTGAGATTGGAACGATGCTCTTCGTGGTTAGAGCCTACCCCACTACGGCTGACATCTAGCTTGGACAGAAATGGCGACTTGGCCGACACCTATCCCATGTTTCGGAACCGAATGCAACAGCGGCCTGGGCAACTCTAAAGGTTTTAGAGTTGGGTGTCCTCTTTTCCGTTATGGAACCGAAGATCATATGTACGCGAGGCATGGAGGAATGCTGACAGAGGAGCATCTATCGGCTGCTTGACTGTTTGGGCCGGCATGGAGGAGCTGACGATATGAGGTGAGTTGGTATCCGAATCGTGCTTCCCTTTTACCCCGAAATGAACAGTGAGGCTCCATATAATACCTGTTGTCCTTCTATAGCAGGGTCTTGATTCCTTGTCCTACCCGTTCATGTTACCCTATCCTGTCGTCATTGTGGTACTTTGCCTGGTTAAAGAGTTTACTGATGAATGAAAATAGACAGTGAGATGCACGACACTTTTGTTCTTCAGATCTCTTCCTCAACATCCATCATTCAACTTCCAGCGTCTTCATCCAAAAGCTCTCCTCTCCGCATGCCCGGGCCGAAATCTTGGGGGGCAACCCCATGTCCAAGTTCCGGTGCGGACCATGGTGTTTCTCCATTCGGCAATGATATTCCGGTGCCTGGGCATCTCCGCAAATGGGCTTAATTCGGCTAAATCGACTTGACACACCCCGCATTATGGATCGACGCAGGCAGAATGACATGCGCAACGTTCCTCATCAAAGTCGCCCCCGATTTCGCAACCATGGACTTTCTGCGTTCCTCTCAACGGTCCTCTATCTCCGGTTACATCTCTAACAATACCCTGCAACTCCGGATATATTAAGGCTCGCCTTCTTGGGCAGGCTGCGATTTACGCATGACCTTGCTGGGATGGTGTTTTCGGCATCCACTTCGGTCACCATTTGAGAATAGTCTTTCGACTTCCTCCCTTCTCTTTGCCCGGATCTTTGGTAACTTCTATCGGGACGGCATCCCCGGGGGCTAGCTCATGGAGCTGACTCCTGGTAGAGGAAAGGAATGGAGAGACTACTACAAAAGGAGTAGATGAACCTTCTCATGGGCCTGCAGGTTTCATCGTACAACTTGCTTCAGAAGACGCCAGCGGAGTACATCCCTTCTATCCATCTTGAAGGCAACTCTAACGTTCAAACCCCACTCCTCCGTGAGAATCTCGAGCACGGACTCGAGATCCATCTATAAAGAGAGCGTTCGCTGACTTCACGATAGTTTCATCATCCACCACAATTCCCTCCTTGACCCGACCTTGGCCCGTGCGCACTCGACATTATAAGACTCCCCCTAAGCTCACACCATGCGTTTCTCCATTTCAGTATTTTCGGTACTGGCAGCCATGACTCTTTGTGATGCCAAAACGCTTTTCGTCGGCGGCAACAACCGTGGAGTTATTTCAACATACAGCTTCGATCCGTCAACGAACCAGCTCACCAAGGTTCATGACTACAGTGGTGGATTGAACCATCCGTCATGGCAGAGCTTGTCTCGCGACAAGAAGATCCTCATCACCGCCGATGAGGGACCATGGAACCAGAACGGCGCCTTTGCCACTCTCCGAATCAACGCCGACAAGTCTCTCACACAACTCAGCAAGGTCACAGTCAAGGGCAGTGGAGTCAGTGTCACCGAAGGCAACAACGGCTTCTTCGGAATTGCCCATTACGACACCAGCTCCGTAACCACGGGCCGTTTCGACACACAGTCCGGTGCCATCAGTCTCGGCCAGGTTTACACCTACAACAGCCCAACTGGACCAAGCAAGCCAAGACAGAACGTCCCACATCCTCATCAGGCCCTTGTGGATCCCACTGGCCGCATCATGACTGTGCCTGATCTTGGTGCCGATCAGGTCAGAATTTACGATGTTGGAAACAATGGATCTATCCAAGAGCTCTCGCCACTCCAGGTCACAGCTGCCTACGGCCCTCGTCATGGCATGTTCTGGCCCAACACTCCTGGCACCCAGGCCAAGAACTACTATCTCGTCAACGAGCTCAGCAACAAGGTCATTGCGTACAAGGTCAACTATAACAACAACATCCCTACCTTCACTGCCACTCAGACCCTCGATACCCTTGCCACCAAGACTGCTCCAGTCAAATACCCAGCACCAACTGCCGCCGAGATTGCTATCACCGCTGATGGCAAGTTCGCCTACATCTCGAACCGAGCCGACGAATCTTTCGGCAGCAAACAGGATTCCATTGGAGTCTTCTCGATTGCTGAGGATGGAAGCCTGACGGGATTGTCATTGGAGATCGCTGGTGGTGATGCTCCTCGCCATATCAGCACTGATCCTACTGGAGAGTTCTTGGCTGTTGCCCTCAACTGGAGCAACAAGTTCATTATCTACAAGAGGGATTCTACTGGAAAGTATACCAAGGTTGCGGAGTCTCAGTTCACTGTTCCAGAGTGCGTTACGTGGTTCGATTAGGAGGGGTTCTGGAATGTTGATGTTGGGCTTTGATGGGTTTGTGATGAAGGATGTCTTTCTTTTATGTTTTCCTCTTCTTCTTGTACATATCGGATTTGGCGTTGTACAATATCCTCGGTTCCAGGTCTTCTTTGTATGTTATGGGTTGGGCTAAGTATTACGAGCGTTTCATGCTCTCTTTGTATGTTCTTGATGATTGTATGAGTAAGGACTGGTGGTATTACGAATTTATATACATTACATCTGTCTTGGATCATTTTACCCTCTGTGCTGTGATGTGCGTTTAATGGTTGTTTTCTCTTCAACTCAGTTGATATAAGGTCCGGTTGTCATTCCTTCGTGACCATTCATGACTGACTCGTTACTCTTAGGTTGAACATGTAGTTTCCCGCCTTTGAAACTCTAGTCCATCGTTGAAGTTCGGAAGACAAGAGAAAGAAAGGAAGTTGTTCTTTTGTTTCTCCGGGTCGGTTATAGAATCATGGCTTATCCTGAACCGGAAGTTGGATATGATGTAACCGACCAATACCTTGATCTCAGTGGCAGCATAGTAGCGACCCGGGCTACATTGGATGTTAGGGAAAGTTCGAAGAGGCAAAGCGGGGTAGTTATAATATGTCTTACCATGCATGTTTTCCAGGCCCTCCAAAAGAGTAGTAGCCTTCTTCTGGTAGCGCTAACTGGTGCTTCAACTCCTGTCCTGGCTGGCTTCTCATCTTCTCAAATCTGAATGGATCAAACTCGTGCGGATTGTCAAAGGCTGTGGTGAAGCGGTTGGCTGCCCATGCAGGAGTTATGATCCATTGGCCCTTCTGCAGAACAGTACCATCAACGAGCGTGTATGTCTCCTGAGCTAATCTCATCATCGTTGCTAACTGGCATTAGTGCTTTGTCCTCAAGGTGACCTTGCTCTATGCCATCATTCATACCTGTTGTTACTGGAGTCAGCCGCTGGCTTTCTCGAATGCTGCTATCCAGTTTCCACATGCTCGCAATCGACTCCTTTGTCCACCCTTCACCTTCGCTCAGAGCCATCTGAATCTCATCTCGAATCTGGTCTTGTGCTTCTGGGCGTGAGGCAAGATCATACAGACTCTGCATGACGCTGACAGTGGATGTATGGATTGCCGAGAAGTTGAGGTACAAAATCCTCGTGCAGAGTTCGTACATGGACGCCTCCTCAGGTGCAGCATCGAGAACCCACTGGATTAGATCATCCTAGCAAAGGTCAGCTTCGAACTTTGCTCCATATTTTCTTCTTACATATCGCTCCTTGTCCTGTCCGTATTCCTTTCTTCTCTTCTCAAACACCGGAGTTAACTTGTCCAGGAATACTTTGAATGGTCCTCTTCCCTTGGGTACCAGTATCGCAGCCAGAATATCCTTGACGATAGCAACATCGGGCGCAAGATCAATCGCCACCCCAGCCCGACTGATAACCATCGACAAGTCTGCCAAACTCCCAAGAAATTCCTCATCTCTCGCCAGGTCCTGCCCAACCAGAACCCTATTCGTCATGGCCGAAATACACCCCGTAATCAACCCCTGCAGCTTTACACCTCTCCACTCCTCATCCACCAACTGCTTTGCCTCGGGATGTGTATTCAGCACCCAAGTCGCCTCCTCCACCAAATCCGGAATGATTGCGCCAGTATGAGGCGTCAACTTCCGGAGAATGATCTTCATATGGTACGGATTGCCGTGTATCGATGGTCCGAGGATGTAGGACATGGAGTTGCGTTCATTGGCGGTTGCTTGTTGGGAGAGAAGGGCTTCGTTGCAGGTGCCGAGCTCGCGGATTATGGCGGGTGAGGTTGCGACGAGAACCCATCGGGTTGGCGTTGCTATTTTGAAGGTTTGTTGAGTTGGTGAATACTAAAGCAAATGGTGGTTAGATGAGAGCTCGGTGCCAGTGGAGTGTGAGGAGATGTACTATACCTTCTCGTAACCTTCGATGAGGAGGCCGGGGGAATCGGAGATGAAACGGCGGGCTGCTAGATAGGGACCGAGAGGACCCCAGCCTGGAGGTATGCCAACTGCTGGTATGTGCTTCAGAGCCTGAGGGGAAATATCAGTGACTATTATGAGTGGGGAACATGGGCAAGGATGGGCTTATGTATGGAAATGGAGAAGTTCGTACCTGATGTCTACGCCATGCAAGGAACATTCTATGCATCACCCATGAAACAACGACAGATGCAACGCCATATCTGACCGCTTGAATCGCATCCGACATCGACAGTTGTAGGAGAACCATCTTAGAGTATTATCAGGTGGAATTGCGCAATTCATGGTGGCCTCTCGCCAGGTTTTATATCAGCTTCTCGCTGAGAGCCCTTCAAGTACATAGTCTTATCGTGCATCGCATGGAAGGCAACGAATGCTGCCTAAGTACAGCTTCTGGCAATCCTTTCAGCTTGTCTTACATAGACATCATATGTGAGGGGGAAACCCATCAATGCCAGCTGCCGGGCCGCAATATTGAGATTTGGGCCACAGTATTGCAACCTCTCCACTTTGTCTATCCTATTAGAAGGGCATCGAGAAGCAAATACAGCTCTCTGATTGGTATGTCAAAATGCAGTATGGAGACATTTGTTCCAGACTGTCTCACGCTGTTGACGTTCGGATTGATCTCCCGTTCCATCGAAGGCCGCCTACTTCGTAGACACATCAATTCTAGTTCTCGGCATATTACAATGGACAAGACGTTGTCTGCTTCGGGACTTGCCAAGTCCGGGCCACCCACTTGAATGGGCTCTACATGTGGGCCAGTGAGTTTCAACGCCGAAGCCCGCCAATCTTCGGGATTTGCTTCACATGTCTTACTCGATCCGACTCTTTTCAGTTTTGACAAGCTATAAATTGGTGCATTTCGGCGAATTGATCATCCTTTCACGAATCACATATGGTGGCCTTCTCGACATATTTAGCTGCTGCACCAGTATTCTCTCTGAGGCTCTGCTTGTTGCGGTTTGACAGTGACGTTCTGTATGTACCGTGTCCCAGATGACGTCATGATGCCGCAGAGCTAGAGTTCGGCTTTCTCCTTGCATAATCATCGAAAACCACAACGGATAGCTGTACTGAGGATGCAAAAGCGCTTCGAGATTACCCACAAGGCAAAAGGTAAATACACTCCGCAGGTCTGGCCGGGGAACGAACCCAGGTTGTTGGAATGCTTTTGAGGCCCGTTGAAGTGGAAGCCTGTCAAAATCCAAAGTGCTACCTCTACACCACCTGACCGCCCGTTGACGCCAATCCAGTTTGCGGTATCCAAAGGACAAGCAGAATAAGTACACGAAGACCTAGCACGCCTCGGTCGGCAAAAGAGAAACATTCTTAGGTCTGGCCGGGGATCGAACCCAGGTTGTTGGAAGGCTTTGAAGATGCTTATAAAGGTATCAATCAAAATCCAAAGTGCTACCGCTACACCACCTGACCTTGTGATGGAAAGCAAGCCGAATAAAGTAATGAGTATCAATAAGCTTTTCTAAGGCCGATCGGCGAAGTGCAAAAGAAATCGGCCTCAGCCCGGGATTGAACCGGGGACCTCCTGCAAGATTGAATCCGAGAACCCAAAGCAGGAATCATACCACTAGACCACTAAGGCGAAGATATTAACAATCGCCGTATTAAAGATATTACCCACTAAAGCTACTCATTGGCAGATTCAACAGCGGCTCACACGCTTGCGTGGATGGTTCACGGCGAGGAAACGCAAAGCGTTGTCAACACAGCAAAATGCGCGGAACTAGAACAAATCTCACCTGCTGTTCACATCCACGGAGTTCTTCCGATCTCTCCATGATGTGGTACCAACCTCCCGCTTCACGACATTCCAATGGTAGCTCTCTGCTCTGAGGCTCATCGAGGTTCTCTATGACAAGCACAAGCTGTGCCAGTGGGATACTCACACGCCGACGAAGTCTGCCATAGCAATCGCTCTTCACTCTTCACAGGGTACGTACCTCATCATGGTGGCATTGTCGCCCATATAAATTCTCAATCATCAAAAAGACAGCTTCTACCTACCGGCCCGCAACATCCCCAAACGGTATATTAACTCCCGGAAACGGAATATCTAGATTGGCTGCCAACCAGTTCCTTGAACACCCATGGTCGTACGCAAGGACGTGTGTAACGAGATGGCCGGAGACGTGTACCGGGGTACGGATTGGTCGGAGTGAGGGGCGTACAAGAGCTGTCATGGGAATGCGTGGGAGATTAGCGAGCGAAATGTGAGTTGCTGCCAGTGAACCTGTTGGTGGATTGTTCGTGTTGTGAGTCTTGGTTGAAGTGTTGGGTTGTGGTTGGTATTGTTGGTGAGTGAGACTTTTTGCGATGCTCGTGTTGGATATGCTCGGTTCGAGGGGAGCGACCAAGGGAGAAGCAAGCTGTGATGAAGACAATGGTTAGCATTCCTGTGACTCTTTGTAATTCCCATACTGACTGCTCCAGTCTACGAATAGACAGTCTCATCACTGGTTGCAATCCTTCAATTATCGTCCTCACCTAATCCGAAACGTTCAAGAAATGACAACATACCTACAATCGGGCCGCATGCAGCAACCTTCCTGAGAATCTCCCATTCCCCTCCGATTGGTCGGCACCCCAGCATCGAGTTGAGAACCCCGACTCACGATCTCGGATTCCTGCCCCTCCACTCCGCTCGACAAGCCCGATCAAATGAAGACTCTCCGTCCCTTGGGACTCTCCAACATCCTCCCAAGCAAACCTTATCCCCCACAACCTTCAGGCCATTCCTTCCCTAGCTTAGCGAGTCCTGTCACCGCCAAAAATAGGGGGGTGGAAGCTTAGCCTGCTTGCCCAGCACATGCACGGCGGCAACGGTGGGCTAGGCCGTGAGTGGAATAGACGCATGTTTGGTGGGGTGTGTTGCGAGGGCGAAGGCGGAACGTCATCGACGTGGTCGGCTTGTGTGTTTCAGGGGAAGCGCTGGCTGGTGGTGAAGCTGAACGAAGGGTTTTGGCAGCCAAGTCCACTCGTAAAGACGTCGTTACTGGTGGATAGCAGCTGGAGATAAAAAGCTAGTGACTGAAACCTTGAGTTTGACTCTCACGAGGAAGCGAAAGTGGAGGACGAGGAATGAAGGAGGCAACAACCTCAAACGGACCTAAGTTGACTGATCAGCAACTAAACTTGGCTGGTCCCGGGAGAAGGTAAGGGGATGTTTGTGGCGATTGTAGGGACGGGACCTTACCTGGAGGTGTTTGTAAGGTTCAAAGCCTTTCGGACTCGTAGGAGTCTGTTGGGTTGGGACTTGGGGAAGTTGGTGAGCAGTGTGCTTTGGTGAGAGTTGGGGCGGTGAGTTTGTCGTTCTTTGATGAGATTGTTTCGTTGATGACTTTTGGACCCAATGCGAAACATCTCGAACCGTGGACTCGGCAGTTGGGCTATGATGCCACGAGGGAAAGCCCATAAGCTACGAAGTATTGTCATGAGGCTTGAAACGCAAAGATGCGAGATCTCTCCGGGTTGGTGGGCTCGACCAATCGTGTGAGGTGTTGCTGAAGACGAGGTCGGGAGTTCTGTGGGGAGATGCATGGACAACGAGGACGTCAAGACAACAATACGGGACAGGTCATGGCTGCTGCATACAAGTAGACGGTGCAGGAAAGACGAAGGTAAGTTATCGGCTTTGAAGTCTGCTTCAGGAAAGTGAAGTTCGCTGTCCATAGGCATCGTTTGGGTGAGCTCCATTGGTTCTTCTCGGCGATGTGCGGTGACTGGGCTTCGTTGCGGTGTTTCGTTTGTCGTCAGCTACGGCACGTCCAAACTTTTGAGGAGCCTCAACATTGAGCTTCTACGCAGTCAGCAATGCAAGGCGATTCCGGGCGCCGATAATCCTCGCTATTTCTGGTAGCGATTAATGAGGCTTATGAGCAATTCATGCAATGTGTTTCGACTTTCTAGAAGACTTGCCTTGCGTGTTGTTTGGTGGGTTGCGGTGTGAAACGGTAGAAACAAATTCTGCAGCAACGACGAATAAGGAAGTCGCTGGCAGAGCCTCAAGTCGGCAAATCGTCAAGCTCAGTCCATGACGATTTGTTTGCTGAAATGAGTGGTTGCACATTCCCAGGAATGAAGGGAAACACAACCGTCGCGGCTGCGGGTATCTTGAAGAGATTAATCCAGGTACGGATGTAGAAGGATTGTAATACCCCGAGAGTTATACATCCGCTAATAATCTTGAAGTTTGGCTATTCATCTACGGACCAACCCAATCTTCACCTCTCCGAGAGCAAGGAGTCACGATGTCTTTTCGCGAGGATCAAAGACAGCACATCTTATGAATGACCTTCCCGTTCGCCCCACCAGCTCACCACCGTGCCTCACATCATTCTCACCATAACATTGGGGCCATCTCCATTACACCTTCATTCCAAAGCATGGACGTTCCAGCCACAACAATATCTTCCCGAGACAGGAAGTAGATCCCACAACAATAGCATTGCCCTCATGATACCTTCCGAGGTGCCTCCTAAGCTCCTAGACGCCACAGAAATAGTCACGGTATCCCAGAATACACTGTTTCCTGGCGGCTGTTGGTCGTTTAACTCCCTTCATAAGCCTATGATAAGATTGTGACAGATCTTCTCGAACGACAGCATTCCACAGCAGCTCAACGGCAAAGCGCATTGCGGTGCCATATTTACACATCGACTTGGCCTTCTATTCCGGATAGCAGCAGATTTGGCTACGCTCCCATATGTGCATACACGGGATCTTTGTGCCTTTGGGTTACGGTTGATCAGGTTTCAAGAGACTGGTATTTATGGGGACAGCATATGGGACGATATGTGTTCGGAGAGTTTTGTCACGATGGTGGAGAGTGGAGAAGGTAACCATCGTCGCCGGTGAATAATTAAGCCGGAGAGGTGGTGACGTTGAGATTCTGCTGTGGTTGACAGCTAGATGCGATGCATATTTGCCATCCATCTCGAAATGATGGATGTGTGGAGAAATCAATGATGGTGCGGAAGTAATCTATTCGGTTCATACCCCGGTCGGTAACTTAACGACACAAAGATATATCTCGTCCTGTCATTAAGGTCGCGATGTTGTGACTTGATATTATATCGACGCTGGTCATGTTGGAATCGAATCCGAAGCCAACAGCTTCAGTAGGTTCGGGAGAGATAAGTGCGCCGCAAGGGGTTAGATGATGGCCTGTTAACAGGACTGCTTTGGGGAGCTGTGGATTCCCGTGAGGGTTTGCTGGATGGACATGCGCCCGTACGTGGCGTTCCTAAAGCCTCGACATTCTAATACTTCTACTTGGGTGCTTCCCAGCATGATGGCGTTACTGATCAACGCTGTATGGACTGCTTCTGTCCATCAGGTCTTGAAACGATGCATGCAATTGACGAAATCATGATGAGAATTGATCATTCCCCGCTGCTGGGGATCGAGAGCGGAATGAGGCAAAGAGGAGCCGTGGACGAACGAGGATCTCGTTTGCTATTATATCCGCCTCGGTATAATAACCGTTTGCAATGGCAAAGTTCATCCTTCGATAAGAGAGAAGGCACTCAGAATTCGAGAGAAGCCGCTCGTCTCGAGACAAGGTGCAAACCGTACCCGTCACAAGTAAGAGTAAGGACGATGATGTTCTACTTGATGTAGCCGCTGTGGTTTGTTTCGCAGCTTCTACTGCTGTGGCGGAGTAAAGCATACACAAGCTGCGGTGGTCGCTAGAGCTTCTAAAGATAAATGCGACCGGAAGATTTTACGTGAAGAAGGACCCAGATGTGACGGGACTGTAATTGGTTGTGCCTTGAATTTGGTAACCAATGAGACGTGCAGTTGCTTCTATTCACATCGCTGGAAGAGGGAAGGTGCTGGGCTGGGGTCCTTAAGTGTCGGCGGGGGGTGGAAATAGAGGCTAAGCCGATGCACTGCAGCTGCCTGAGCTTACAATTTAGGGCGGGTGAATTGAAGGGTTGTTCCTGATGAAGTGAGTGAGGCCCGTCTTTTCTTTTTTGTCCTGTCCATTTTAAGGTTTTCGCTGTGAGACGCAAGAGAACCAGAAGGTGTGCGAATTGATTTTTGGGTGGTGTCTGTGGAGGAGAAGGCAAGAAGCACACACCGCGGAGTTGACAGCTAGCTCACCTCCTTCTGTATAAAGACTTCTGCCCACCCCCATCGAGGTGGTCCTTCCTTTCTTGATTCCATCGCCCGCCGTCGTTTTCACTTTCTTTCGCCCATACCCTTCCATTCCGTTTACAACACCACATCAACCCGCTTCCCTCACTCGCCCCCTCAACCAAGACAAACAACTTACAAATACCGCCCTTGTTCCTCTTTTCCCAAAGTTTTCAACCACTCGTTTGCATCCTCCAAAGAAACCCTCTTTACTCTCTTAATACCATATCACCACAACCAACAACAACAATCACAATGAAGTTCCTCTCTCTCGCCCTTCTTGTTCTTCCAGCCGTCCTCGCCCAAGACATTGCCCCAAAGACCAACAACCAACCCAGCAATGTCACTTACGAGGCCGATTTCGACAAGCCAAACGGAATCAAAGGAAAATTCGTCTTCAGTCAAGGCAAGGGCGGAGAAGGCGTTCACGTCAAGGTTGATTTGTCAGGTTTCGACAGTCAGGGCTTGGTGGGCCCATTCAAGTACCACCTCCATGATGCCCCAGTTCCAACTGATGGTAACTGCAATGGAACTTTGGCACATCTGGACCCATACCAGGTAGGCCTTTCCCCCCTCTGCATTTCCTTCCCATTTGAACAACACTGACAAGTGGCATAGCGTGGTCAAACACCCCCTTGCAACAAGGATAAACCAGAGACCTGTGAGGTCGGTGATCTTTCCGGAAAGCATACCCCAGATGGAGCCTTCAACACTTCTGAGTACGCCAACGAGTACACAGATTTGTACATCGATTTGAGGGCAGGAAACCGTGGGTTCTTCGGCAACCGCTCCATCACCATCCACGGTAAGGACGGTGTGCGTATTGCCTGCTCCAACTTCACCCTCAAGACCACCACCGGATCGCCAAAGGATAACACCACTAAGCCCGGTACTCCAAAGGGTGATGATAAGGACGATTCCGACTCCAACTCTGGAAAGGCCGGTAATGGAACTGACGGTGATGGCAATGCTGATGACTCGGCTGCCGGTATTACCAGAGTTGGTGTTGCTGGTTTGACTTTCGCTGTTGCCGCTGTTGTTGGTCTTTTGTTGTAAACGAGGTCAAAGTTGTCTTTCGGATGCGGTGATGGGGTTATGGAAGGGGTTGGTTGAGATGATGAGTTGATGATAGAAAGTATACTTCTCTGCTATTTCTTCACCATCATCTCCTTCCCTGATATTCCCTGGCTTTTTGTTCCTTTCTCTTTTATTTTTCTATTCGGGGTCTTTTTTCTATTACCATTATTCGTTCTTGTTCTTGGGTTCGCTAGATAGAGCCTTTAATTCTTCATTTCGCAAAAAGCCCTCTGTTTATCAAGGTTTTCGGGCGATGGGCGCCTTTGCTGTTTAAGGGTTTGCATTACTTCGGTTTCGGTTGGCACACGGTTTCGTTCTTCTTTGCTTCATGTGGGACGGGGTGTCTGTAATGGGGTTAATGATGGGATGAGAGTAGTAGATGTCGGGAATAAAAACTGTTTACTTTACTTCTGTTGTATGCTTTTGTGTCGTTTTGTCACCTTGAGCTTGCAGTGTGCTTCTTGACTTGTTTCTTGTCTGGTTGGCGATGTCGTTCATGTGTAATCTCCGGCCGGCTGAAATCCCATGAATCATATAGTCTCGGATTGGCTGGTCAACAGCAACTACTAGTACAGCCCACACAGACGACACAGAACCCGAATTGTAAAAGTTTCCCAACTTCTTTCGCCAACAATAACCGAATCCTCTCAGACACAGGGCAACACCAACCGGCGAAAAGCGGTCCGCAAAGGCGGAAAGTCCAGGGTCTGAGCACCGGTGCGAGATCTCCAGCGCTAATTACTAGCTCGGGCTTTAGGACCAACAGGATCCTGGGATCGCCAGTTGCAGGTTGGATGGTGAAGGACTAGGGTCACCGACTCTATGGGGGGTATGGGCATGCAAACTTTTTGAGGGGTATGAAGTATGTATGAACGAGTGGGCGAGGAAGATTCTAAGGAGATTGAGGTCTCACTGCGACCAAGATGACGAAAATCCAGGCGCATCGTCACTTGTGAGGAATTCGGAAGTAAGGAGTGTGCTATGCACCGAAGGGCCCGAATGGTTTGAAGAGGGGGTTTACTGGGCAGTATTGTACGAGGCTATGGACTTTAATCATGGCTCAAAATCGCTGATCTCTCACCTAATTGGGTAAGACCTGAGCCATGATTAAAGTCGAAAGCCTCGTACATTGCAATATCCCGATCGGCCCGAACATCTTCATTATATCGCGATAATCGGCCCGCATAGCTGGATCCCTCGATGGGTGGGTCACATCACGGCTCCGCCCATCGGGAAAGCAAAAAAAGACATACAGCACCAAGGATTCCCACGTGGTCACCCAGCGCAGTACTAACTTGGCGATTAGAAGCTTGACTGTGGGAGAGCGGACGGGATCCCGTATGGTCTTCAGTCTATGGCCGTATGTGTTCGTCCACTTCCAGGCACACAAATGTAAAGTTCGCAACATTTGAGGGCTAGTTCTGTTGATTGGGTATTTTATTATCGTCCATAGAGTTGTAGGAGATCTCGAGGACAAAGAGCGGATTTTGTATGGTGAGATGGCCGAATGGTATTTGCTGTTGGCGGATCGTGATGGTTTGAAAAGGTTCGTCGGCTCGGAAGCAAACCGCGAATTGTCCACCCTATGAACTGACCCGACGACGAGTCTTTCCGCATCACTTCCCATCAGCAGCCCTTGTTTCAAACATCGGGAGTTCAAGATGAAAAAAGCAAATCGGCATACCGATATATTCGCCTTAGTGGTCTAGTGGTATGATTCCTGCTTTGGGTCTTCGGGAAGATGAGAATCCATCCGGGATCCCGAGTGAGCACATGCAGAAGGTTCCCGGTTCAATTCCGGGCTGAGGCCATGAGTAAATCTGTTCTTTTAATACAGTGAGCCTCTGCGGTTTATAGCCGCTACGTATGGCCAGGAGTCATGATGAGGAGCATCGGCAAGCCGATATACTCGCCTTAGTGGTCTAGTGGTATGATTCCTGCTTTGGGTATTTCGGGTCGGCAAAATCTACTCTCCCCCAGGATAACACATGCAGGAGGTCCTCGGTTCAATCCCGGGCTGAGGCCAAGTAGTTGCTCTTTTGCCTTGCTTGCACTTACTTACTCTTATGCTGTAACTTTCATCAAAACCATATGCCTCATATGTCTTTGAGCGATTCCTTGACATGCCGAGATGACCGACCGCTGGAGTGCTCTTGCTTTTGAAAATTTGTGATTTTCATGAATTTCTGGCGATTGTGGCCAAATGAGATGCTGTTCAGAATAGTTGGGACTGAATATGTCCATGCTGCGTCATCGAGGTACTGCAATGTCGGTTTTCTCAGGCTCCAGGCCCTTAGTAACCATTCGACGATTCATCAAATCACATTTCAAGAAGGCACATTTGTTTGGACAGTTATTAGCACTTACTTGATCACCCAAGCATACTCCTAGCCCTATGCAAACGACTCCACGGCAGTTCAATCATGATTGTCCAGGTAGACTAGCCCCTTCTAAGTTTGCCAGTTAACTTTCTGGTAGAAGAGGAGGCTTTCTCTGATCAAGACGGAGCCAACAGTCCGCAATCCAATGCATGTTCCAGATTCCACAACGATCTTCAGCGATGAGGAAAGTCACCGGTACCCAGGCGAGTCAACGCCGAAGGGAGGAGCGAATGTGAAGCCAGAATGAGTCGACACCGGTGTGAGGAGAGGAACCGACGCCCGAATGAGTTGACCAACACCGGAGAGAAGAGGAAACATGGACTCGACGCTGATGCGAGTCCGGATAGACGACCGCTCAAGTGAAAGTGCGGGATCACAGACATACTTCACATCACCATCACTTCACACTCCAGACAGACAGACCACCATTGCAGTAAAACCCTGTATTTCACACCGCGTTCCCTTCCTCCTTAACCTCAGCACTCTACAAACAAAAACGTAGGATGCCCAAGGCCAAGTCAAGAAATTCCATACGCATTAAAATACAGTACAGAACAACTCGCAGCTTTTATAAATACCGGCAACAGCAAAACCTTTTCCTGAAAGCAAAAACAAAGCAAACATTCCACAACCACACCCATCCATTCCCTACACTGCTACCCCGTCCTCCCCAGTATCGCTTCCAAAGCCACGTCGGTCGGCCTTATCAGTCATATTGTGATTATTGTGATATTGCGAGGAGGTTGAGTAGGTGTATGGTGATGGCAGGATGCCATGATTGTTGAGAATGCGTAAAATAGAGCCGAACGTTTGTTATTGATGATTGTTTTGACGATAAAACCCTTTTGCCACGTTGTTGAGAGAGAGGACAAGCTGTTTAAGCAGCTGGAGATGGGTTCATCTGGATGGAGTTAGCACAAGCGAAAGGTCGATGTGAAAATTGAGACGAACCTTTCTCTTGCCACCAGTGAGGGTGACGTTGACGAAGCGGCGGGTGTAGAGGAGTCTCTTCTTAGCACGGCCCTTTGGAGACTTTGGCTTCTCTTGCTTCTCGACCTGGGGAGGGGTTAGCGATGCTCTGGAATGCCGTTTGGTTCGTGGTTGTGATGGGTGTCGAGGTGCCTGAAGGTCTGAGAGGACGATTGAAAGCAGATTTTGCGTACGGTGAAAGAGCCGGCTTGTTGAATCCGAAAGAGTCGCCGTTTCGGAGTCGATATGGAGTCGCTTTAAGGCCCTTTTCTTGGGTCTTCTTCTTGTCGAAATGTCGTCTGCTTTTGTCGATCGTCCATCGCCCAAACCCGACCGTCCAACACAACCACTGATCCATCACCACCACCACCAAAATCTACGCACGACGAAGGGAGCTGGAGAGACAAACCTTGGGGCACTGCGACTTAACCTTACCTGCTCTTGCTGGATTGCTGTCAGTACCATTCCATCGCGATCATTCAGAGCAGGGAAACATACCGAGCGAGCCATGCACCTTGCCCATACTGAAGCTTGTTGCGTGTGTGTTTGTGAAGTAAGTAGTGTGTGTTGTGAGGTTGTAGTGTTGTTTATCGACTAACTTGTCTGTCGCTGCGTTGATGTATCAGTAACCGGGTTGGGCGATAGGTTTTATAAGAATGGGAAAGAAGTTTGGGTAGGTGGGAGTGACTCACTCTGAGTGGTGATGTGTGTTGTTGGTGTGATGGAGATGGTGGCGTCGAGCGGGTGAGTTTGAGAGGAGATGATGGCGTCGATCTTATCGCGAGCTTGGCAGGCGGAGTATTTGTCAGCGGTGTGACGAATGGGGAAGTAAATTGGCTAAGCCTAGAATAGTTTTTTTAGGAAGGAGGACGGGGGTGTTTGATTGACGACTTCCGAGGCTTAATATGAGTGATAGAAACATCTTCATGGATATAGGGATTTCCGTGAATCAGCCAGCCCTTTACATTTGCGCATTTCGGCATCGTCTAAGATTTAACGTGGCCCAAGAAAACGCGAATCAGGTACATGCTGGGAAAAATCCTGGGAATACCTAGGTAGACTCACAGTGCCAACACTATCAGTGTCATGAACTTGACGCTCCTTGAGCGCTTCATGAAAAAGTGAGGAGGAGACCGTCTCTCCTTCGTCGCTCGGCCTCCTCCCCCCTATTAAGAGACGACTCCCCTACGGGGACTCGTCCCTTAATATGGGGGTTCGATTCCCCGCCGGGGAGGGCATGTTTTGCCAGTTTCCGAGATGATTTTCAGCTGCGCTATGGCAAATCTTGCTTCTAACTAAAAGCGTACCGATCCAAAGCTTTCAACTGTGCGCAATTGGTCTAGTGGTACGATTCCCGCTTAGGGTAACTGCTACTCGCAAAGTACAGATGGGTAGTGAGCACCTGCGGGAGGTCCCAGGTTCGAACCCTGGATTGCGCCAGGAATCTTTTGTTCCGACGCATTTTGCACTTACTTAGGCCACTCGTATGCACCATTTTCCGATAAAATCACTGAGCACGGTAGTGACTAGTCCTTATCAAGGTACTTAAAGTACTTACCGACACGGGAATGTATAAAACTTGACCGTAGCGTTGGGCATTCACAGTCAGGTCAAAATAAAGCCCCAAGTCGTATATGGGACTATACTTAAGTACTAGTACACGATCTAGCCTGTACGAGTCACACTTGTTCGAACTAGATACCACATTTACTTGTGCAAGACTCGGAGTTAACGAAGAATTGGCGCCTGCTGCAATACTGACGCCACCTTTACATTCCGACGCGTCTCTATCTTTTGCCTATGAATATATTAGTATATCTTTCAGAGTGTTTCCAAATGTATATGTAAGTAAGTACTTAGTACTTAGTAGACACAACCAAATGGTTCTCTTTGCGAAAAACAATATAGGCTAGCTGACTAAATGATATATACCCCCCCAAAAAAGGCGAACAGCTTTCGGTCGATCGAGATCGAGATCAGTCGTGTATGAATGATCTTGGCAATGAAATGGAGTTGAATTGAACTGGGTTGTACTCGTACTACTCTTGACTCGACTCGTGCCGTGACGACCTCGTCTATGATTGTGCTGCTACTCGTCCCTTTTACATGTTCCCACCTTATATCTTACCCAACTTGAAGTACTTACAAACCAGTAGCATACTCTACTCGTCCAAAAATGCGTACGTCCTGATGTTCTGGACTCTGCTCATCATGATGCATCGTAAGAACTCCGCTGTCAGAGCACTGCTTCGAACTTGGCACTCTAGTGCTTCCTCGAGCTTTATCTTGGTCTTGACTGCTGCACCATTCATCCCCTTTACAACTCTTCACCTCTATCTTGCGCCAAGTAGTATACAAGTGCGGAACCGCGGAGGCAGCGGACTGTAGTCGTCCATAAAACCGTACCAGGTCCTTGTATGTTGCAATTGCACACCATGAATTGAGAGGCTTTCCGTTTGCTGATTCGAACTTGGCCATTGGTGTTCTCGTAGATACTTTCTATCATGGTCGACCGGGCGTAAATGCTGTGCTACTCGTCCCCTTTGCATTTTCTCGTGGACGTAGCATATCCTATCCTACGTGATATTGACTGCTGCACTACTCATTCCCTTTACAACTTTTCACTTTCAAGAGGGAGGCAACAAACTGTACAACGAGTACAGCAAGTGGAAGTATAAACAGAGACAATACATGCTGGTTGTTAATCTATTAATCTGCTCAAAAAATAACGTACGCCTCTCGATCGAGTCCAATCGTGCATCCGTGAATGAGCTGTCGTAAAGAATCGAACCTGGTACACTCGTAGCTCTTCGAGCCTTATCGTCACGGTGGCGTTGAAGTCATGACTGCTGTGCTATTCGTCCCCTTTACACTTCTTCCCTTTACTTTTTTTTAGGTTACTTGAACGTGCATATACTTTAATCGTCCAAAAGAAACGTACTTGGTCGTGGTTAGTCCGAAGCTGTTCATGCATTGTGCAAACTTGAGGAGATCTTTCGGCAGCCGTGCTAATTCGATCCGGTAACTCGTAGTAGTAACTTGCGCTTCCCAGGTATGGACTTAACTGGTCCGCCATTCATCCCCTTTACCTTCGTTCCCATAATCTGATCCAAGGTCAAAATACTTTAGTTAGGACCACACGAACTATACTCGCCCAAAGAGACGTACGTGCGGTTGTTTTCGCTAGCCTACTCGTGTAATGCATCGTAGAGAGCCTGCAGTCACTGCTTAGATTCGAACTGGCAACTCTCTTGATTCTTGGCAACTTATGGCCTTGACGGTTGCGCTACTCATCCCCTTTACAACTCTTCACTTTGACTTTGCAACAAGTAAGAAGGCTATAAAGTGCACAACGAGAAATATGATCATCAAGTGTGGAAGGTAAAACAAGTAGAAGTATAAACCAAGAACACAACACAGGCCAGCCGATGATCTGGAGTAATTACGTGAGAGAACGTGCGATGAGTGCTGGTACTTCAAACATACAAGCGTTCGAGGAGCTTTCTCATCTGAGCTGATTCGAACCGTCATCAGTCGTGACTTGCGCTTTTTAGGTAGGTACGGGCTCAACTGCTGCACTACTCGTCCCCTTTACATCTGCTCCCTCAGTATGTTTGTGTTGAGAACGATGCATGCTGGGAAGTGCTCTATACCTAAAAAGTGTTCGATTGATCTCTCACTCGATTGAATGCGGGTCGTTTATAGAGGTCTGCGATGCACTGATTCGAACTTGGTACGTGTCGTGATCAGGTGATCCTTGGTTAGGCAAGACTTATCGCAGCCCTTCCCTTTCGTGCATTGACTACTGCGCTAATAACGTCCCCATTACACATTCTCCCTTTACGTTTACCCCAAGTTATGGACCTAACATACAGTACATGTCCAAAAAGCGTACCTAGCCCTTGCTTGTTTCTTTGCACACCATGCATTAGAGGTATGCCAGACACTGATTCGAAATTGGCCGTGCTTTTTCCGTACAACTTCTTGTCGTTAACGCGTTGCATGCCTGCTGTGCTACTCGTCCCCTTTGCAATTCCTCACTTTACGTCTGACTCAGATTACGCCCCTAACATATAGATACTCATCCAAAAAGTGTGTGGGATCCAGTCTCTGCGGTACACTGATTCGAACTTGCTACTTTTGATACGTTTGGTCGTAAACGTTAACACTCATGTTGATTACTTACTTATCGTGTTCTTGACTACTGCGCCACTCACATCTCCATTACACTTCCTCCCTTTACTTTTAACTCAAGTAAAGCGTGTAGTACCTAACATACTGTACTCGTCCAAAAAACGTAATAGTTGTTTGAGAACACTTGTATCTTTATCAACTGTGCTCATTCGAACTAGGAACCCTCGTAGTTCAGGCGAATGCTTATCTTCATTTTACCTGCTGAGCTATTCATCCCCTTTACACTTTCTTTTTTTACGTTTACCCCAAGTATAATTCCACACACTGTACTCGTCCAAAACCGTACAAGCTTTTGTCTTCTCATGAGTGTACGTGCGCACGCACATCGTAGAAACTCTGCTGTCTGGACTGATTCGAACCCGGTACTCTCGTAATTCCCAGTTCGTTTCATGGACAGGCTTAACTGGTGTGCTATTCATCCCCTTTACAATTTCCCCCTTTACGTTGACCCCAACTTTGTACCTAACTACTTAACCGTAACTCGTTCAAAAAATGTGCGTGCTGTTGGAGGCACAAGTTCGAATCCGATCGTACGACAGGTGAGAACCACGATACTGCGCTCATTCGAACCTGGAACCCTCGTGATTTGAATGTTCGCGGTCATTGTTTTAGCTGCTGCGCTATTCATCCCCTTTACATCGTCTCACTTTATGTTTGTTTCCAGAACGTTCGAACATGAATACAGGCTGGCCGATATGTGACCATAGAACCCGTACCAAAAGCGTACTCTTTGCTCGATAGTCAACTCCGATCATGGACGCCTCTTTTTCCATCTGCGATGATTCGAACTGGATACTCTCGTGTTCGATTATCCGTTCCTTGGCTCTTTAGCTGCTGCGCAATTCATCCCCTTTACATCTTCTCTCTTTATGTTTGTCCTGAGAATAATAGTCCATGTTGGCTAGTAATCTGTACCACAAAGAAATTCGAGGTACTGGCTATTTGAGTTCGATCGTTCCACGCTCTGTACCAGATGACCTGCTTCGAACTGGGTTCTCTCGTGCAAACTTATCTTGTTCGAGACTGTTGCGCCTTTCATCCCCTTTACATCTTCGCACTTCGTTTTGCCTCCCTGTCCCAAGAGCAACACAGCTTCCCAACGATCTGTACCAAAAAAAGCGTGTCATTTCTAGATGGCTAGGCCCAATCGTATAGGCTCCTTGAAAGCTTTATCAACTGAACCGATTCGAACTGGGTACTCTCGTGGACTTCCTCGTTTCTTCTAAGCGAAACTGCTACGCCATACATCCCCTTTACATCTTCTCACCTCGTTTTTGCATTTCTGCCCCAAGAGCAACACTGCTTTCCAACGATCTGTATCAAAAAAAGCGTGCCATTTCCGCATGGTAAGGCCCGATCGTATAGGCTCCTTGAAAGCTTTATCATCTGAACTGATTCGAACTGGGTACTCTCGTGCGATGTTTCTCGCCATCTTGCAGCGAAACTACTGCGCCATACGTCCCCTTTACATCTTCTCCCTTCATCTTTTTCCTCTATCTCAAAAACAAGACATGCCGACCAATGACATCCGTAACTTAAACACGTACAACTGAACCGTGATGTGACCATTCGTGTAAGGTCTTTGCTCGGATCATCTGCACTAATTCGAACTGGGTACTCTCGTGTAGGTTTCTCAAGAACCCTGCTCGACAACTGCTGCGCTATTCGTCCCCTTTACATCTTCTCGTTTTGTATTCAGCTCAAGCTTGCAAGTACGGACATGACTGAGTGTATCAGTCCAAAGCAAAACGTATCATTTCTGGATAGCCGGGTCCAATCGTGCAATGTGGGGATTTGATCAACTGCACTGGTTCGAACTGGGTACTCTCCTAATGGATTCTCAAGAATCCCGCTTGGCAACTGCTGAGCTATTCATCCCCTTTACATTCTTTCACTTTATATCTGCCCCAAGTACTATGGACGTGACATACTCCACTCGGACAAAAAATTCTTTGCGTATCTCAAGGCGCATTACCCTGTTGTACTGGGCGGATATATTTCGAACTGGGTCCTCTCGTGACCCGTCCGCGAATGTCCAGTGATGGGCTTTGACCAACTTGCACTGGTTCGAACTGAGCAGCTGAGTATTCTCGTGGCTCGTGGTGCTCAGGCTCGAATTCAACTGCTGCGCTATTCGTCCCCTTTCCACTCCTCCACCTAATATCCGCACTGAGTATGCATATGGACGCGACATACATCCAAAAAACGGTTGGTTTTTTGGTGTTTTGTAAGTATTCCGCGCTGATTCGAACTAAGTAGTTGTTAATCTCGTGGGTTCGTTGTCGTGGGATTCAATATTCACTGCTGCGCTATTCATCCCCTTTACATCCCCCCACTTTCCCTCTGCCCCAAGTATGGACCTACCATACTCCACCCGTACAAAACAACGTGCGATGCTTTGGCGGGCGTAACATTTTAAATATGTTGTAGTACTGGGCGGATACTTATTCGAACTCTCGTGATTCCTCTGCACAGCTAAGCGAGGTATCATCGTTCTAACAGCTGCACTATTCATCCCCTTTCCATCTCCTCTCTTCATCCTTTTTGCTCTGTCTTAAATACACGACACATGCATGCGCACCACAAAAACGTACGACTTGTCTGTAAGCATGCGAGATCGCTCGTATAAAAGCTCCTTTCAGCATTCGAACTGGGTCCGTACCCTCGATATCTGTCCTTGACCGCTGTGCTACTCGTCCCCTTTACACACCCACCCTTTACGTTCATGCCAAGTACAAGCACAGGCATGCATGGACGTGCCCTACTGTAATCATCCAAAAAGACGTAAGAGCTTTTTTGCAAAACAGATTTTACACCGTGCAGGGAAGAACCGTTGAGCAACTGTCCTGTTTCGAACCACCAAGGATCCAAAATTATATGGCGAAATGTGTGGAAAAAGCGTCGGAAAGGAGCCATCCACACAAATAAAGGCGCAAGTCAAAATTCTGAACTTTTTACACATTTTCGGAATTGTGTAGAAAATTATACTCATTTCCGCAATGTGTAAGTTTAATGTGTAAAATCACATACGCATTTCGGGCATATTGAGCAATGCGTCGGAAATGCGTCGGTCTGACGCATTTCCGACGCATTTTTGGCACATTTCGGGCACATTTCAATCACATTACGGGCACATTTGCTACACCTTGTGGGGCGGCTTCCAACGTCTTTGTTTGATTGTTTTTCTGTCTTATCATAACGAACACGGTTAGAATAAAGCCAAAGAAATAAAGAATAGGCAAGATAAACGATATCCTCAACAATCCGCAGTACTATCCCGAACAGGCCGACAACAAGCAACAGGGCAGCAGGACGCAATCCACAAGTCCGATGAAGGCAAGATAAACAACAATACAAAGACTAAACAACAGAGGATGGTAACACCCAAGATACGGAAAATGACAAGACATAAAAGAGAGAGATAAAGAAATAGAGGACACACGCAAAGCGCAAAGCTGTCAAATCGCTCATGCCTTTGTTTTCTTCTTGTACGATTTGAGCTTTGCTCCAGCAACACCGTCGAGGTTGGACCCTTGCTCCAATGTCTTGAACATGAGAGACTCGTACGCATCATCAACAGGGCGAGAGACAAGACGACCAAGACCCACTGCCTTCAGGCGTCGGAAAAGAGTCGAGTGGCCAGCAACGTCATTTTCGAGTAAGAGACCATACTGAGCCGATCGTCTAGAGAAGATGATCCGGTCTACCTGAGTTGTAGACGGCGCAGTGCTTGAGCCGATGGATATATCCTCAGAGACCCATTCTCTAATCACCATAGGCACAATAACCTCCGCAGTCCAATCCTCGAAAGTTGCAAATCTGCCCTCGTCGTTCTCGTCATAAGCCCTCTTGAACATTTCAGGATAGATGCAAGAGGTCTCGGGGTCTGTCAGACACTGAAGGATATGCGGGACGGCACATCTGTAATATCCATATGCGGACGAAAGAAGCCATTGCTTGTGATATGGAAGACGTCTGTTTGACTTTGCTGCTCGGATAGCGGCACTATGCGGATTCACAATAGTCGTACCCTTTGAGTCGTGGGAGCTGCCATCTCCATCGTGATCAGAAGTGGGCTCATCGAGCTCTATGAATTCTTCAGCATCACAGTCGGCATTGGTATCTGCCAGGAGGCGTCGGACGCGGAAGTTATTGTAGAACCGAGATTCCCTGTAGCTGGTTGGGAACAACGGAAGCCTTCGTATGGGGCGCATTCGGTAGTAACATGCCTCTGGTTCTTCGAAAAGACTGATGAACTGCAGCGTAGGTAGTTGAATCTGGATGGCATATTTGAGAGCCGGAATAATATCAACCAGATCGCTCTTCTTTTTTGCCTTTGTAACCCATGGCTCCTCCTCTTCAGAATAGTGATCCAGCTCCGCGTCCCAGTCAACAAGCGCATCTTCTTTCTTCTTCCTGGCGGCAGCGTCAGATGCCTTCTTCTTCTTCTTGACGGCTGCAGAGGTGGGAGGAGGCGAAGAGTCGATGGCAGCGTCATAGGCCTTCTTGCTCTTGGCGGCTGCAGAGGTGGGTGGAGGCGAAGAGATGACAAGAATATCAGAACCCTTCTTCTTCTTGCCGGCTGCAGAGGTGGGAGGAGGTGAAGAGATGAGAACAACATCAGACACCTTCTTTTTCTTAACTGGCCTTGGCGACGGAGGTAAATCTGGTGAAGAGTCTGTTCTTATCCGTGATGGCTTTGACGGTGGCGTGGAATATTTATTCGAGCCTGCACCTTTGTTCAGACTTTTCTCACGGCCTGCATCCTTAGGCGTGGCCGGAGAGGACTTGCTTTGGGCGAAAGCATTTTTGGGCGTCGTTGAGCCACCTGAAGGATTGTCCACCGACTCGACACGGTCAGTCTGTTTGTTTGGTGTCTGACCTACGTTACTGATGTAATCCTGAGAGACATGTTAGCTGGTGGAATGGAACGATGAAGTCAGCATACCAATTGGTGCGGGGTGTCGAAATAGTACGCCTCGAGCACTGTATCAACCTTTGGTAATAGTCGCATTTGCTTCTCGGACATCTCGAAAAACTGGCTTTTGTCCAGGTTGTAATTTCCCGCCGCCTCTGTTTCGCAATGCATGATGGGCACAGCAATAAATACATCCTCTGTGGCTACGAAATAGCGAGTCCCATAGTCCACGTCCGCTGCAATTTTAGCAACCATGTGGCCCATTCTGGGAGGGTCCACCGTGTCGTCGTATACATGCACAACGACATAGTCGCCTCTTGAATGGGGCATTGGTACAACAATAGCAGGGGTTTGTTGTTTGTTCCAGATTCAAATAGTCGCAATCCCAAGACCACCTCCAGCAAATGCGAACCAATACACGATCCTCCAAGTCTGACCGACCAGGCTCAGTAGAAACCTCTAGCCACAAGATCTAGCACAGGCGACCAGCTATACGTGCCAGTGGGCGTCAGGGCCGAGACAGTTGTATTTTCGCACCGACAGTTGTAAATGGGCAGGTAGATTGGTACCCAGGACGACAGGGGAGGAAGGCGCTTGGTTGGCGGGTTGAGGACGAGACAGGCAGGACGCCAGGCGAGACGACCGATTTCGTATTTTGAACTTGCTGGATTCGGTAGGCGCAGGGCTGGGAGATAGACGAGAAGGGCGAGCTTTCGATCTTGAGCAGAAACCTTAACAGCAAGACTTCGTATGGGGTTTGGCCAGAAATACAAGTATTCGGCTCCACGGAGGCGAGAAGAACAACACAAACGCGTGTAAAAGAAAGAGAGAATTCGCGACCTGCGAAAGTGCTTTGGTAGGTAGACCAAAGACTGAGAATGCGGCGAAGAGGGAAAGTTGTTTTGTCTCCGACGGGGAATGTGGACGAAAACAGAAGGAGTGAATTCTGACAAGAAGACGCAAGAATCGAAAAGAATCCCATCACGTGACTCCACAGAGGTTCGAAAAGAAGGCAGCGATACATTAGGATACAAGTATAATCCATGCGATACACAGTGCCAGCAATAAACGTGTGGTCCGAAATTGAGGGAAGGCCAAGTACATACACGTGTCTTATTATTCGACTTCAGGAGAACGCCGCAGCCAAACTCGGATGCCTACGGCCTACTGGCAGATGCATACAGATGCCACCTCACCAGGTAGACGGTGGGATTTTTGATAGCCACCACCAGTCTCGAGGATAGAGAAAATCCAATCATGTTATAGAGGGAAGATAAACAATGCCTGTTCACTTTACTGTCTGTCAGAATGTAGTGAACTGATTGTATTCAGGAGGCTACATAGGGTCCCTTTATGAGGGATCTGGCGGGCGCCGAGGCCTGGCCTTGGCGCACGATGGCGGATTTGCGGGAGCAGGAAACGTCACTTTGACACTGTCCATTTGGATACGGAACAAATTCTGAATTGTTTACAGAGTGTCGAACCTACATGTAGTGGGAGGCGACACCGTCACCACGATAGTGGGCTTATTGTACAGATGAATGAGAAGAGCAAAGTATAGCATATGCCTTTACATAGACAGACTGTCGGCTTGGTACTGCTTGCCTGAATGGATCGCCCATATTGCACGATTGACTGTAGATCAACATCCGCTCAGAATTAGCGTGAGACAGTATTGTTATGCATCTGCAGTAGGCCCACGGGTCGAGGTCATTAAATCACAGAACCTGTAGCTACAGACCCATTGGTTGCAGACCTCTGGTGGGTATATAGACTCCCACTAGACCCTCCTGCTCCATCACTCGATTGTTCTACTACTCAAACCTCCGCCAGATCTCTTCTATCCCTGCCAGACCTCTTGCCAAACATCTCTCTCTCCTCTATTGTCCAACCTATGTCCAACCTCCAACAACTTTAGACAGCACCATTTGAACTGTAACTACCACATGCCTGTCGGTATATGTAGTGGGTCACGACACTTCAAGCTTCGATATGAGCACAGGGATTAGGAAGTCACAACCATATTACAGCAAATAGTTTCTACATATGAAGTACAAACGCAATACATTTTCCTATACATGCCTATCCATGCTATTCCGACCGTATGTCTTATTTTCGAAGATGTATATCAACGACAACCCAGTCAGCAATGAGGATACACACTAGTTGTCCCTTACAACCACCCATTTAAGGTCAGACTCCCAGATCAAGAAACCGTTGCCCCATGGGTCCCTTTCCAAACCGGTCCTCATCCAACGCCCACTAACCCGCAACTTAAACCCCGCCGTAACCAGTCGCTTGACCGCAAACTCCTCCTCTCCGATAACCCAACATACGTTATGCATACCAGAGACAACCATCGGCCTCTTAATTCCGCTACCGTCAAACTTTAGAACAGCATATCCATCGATCTCTCCATCCAGCACAGGAGATGGTGCAGTCACACGAGGAGTCACGCCCGACACGTCATAAAACATCAAATCCCTCGTGCTCATGAATCCAGAAATCTTGTACCCTTGCTGTTCTCTGTTGAGCTCGTCATTTATGTACATGGTACGGCGCTGTTCATGTGTGGGGCGGTCTCTGACATTTGACGGTCTATTTTGCTGGGAGTTGTTGACATCTCCTTGTTGATGACGAGGTATGAATGGGCGGCCCTGGCGAAGCTGGTGGTCCATATTGGGTGCTGGTGGGCGGTCTTGTTGGTCGTTGTGCGCTGGAGGACGGCCTTGGTGGGCGTTCGGATTTTGAGAGGGACGTCCGGTAGGGTCCTGCCCGAGCTGCTGGTCCCTGGTTGGTGTTGGCGTATTTTGTGTTTGTGGTGGAGCCAAATCAGCAATGCGATTGCCAAGACGTGCCGTCAGTCTCGGAACATATCTTTCCATATTACTCTTGAGTATACGGACAGACTCGGCGTCGAGTGTGGCTTGGTTGTGTAGGCGGGCCAAAGTCTTAGATGCGGGCGTAGGAACGGCCAAGCTTTCTCCTTTTGTTTGTTAGGAAACCAAACAGCACCAGATCGGAATGCTCTTACCATTTGTCCCATCTTGACCTGCA